>QTSX02003827.1:0-18440 GCA_014839935.2 Entomophthora muscae | reverse complement strand
CTTTAATTTTTACGTGCATAAAAATGGAGGATTGCGGGACACATGGGATGCAAGCAGCAAAGTTTGTGCCTTGGTACAATTTCTTGTCAGTTTGGGGGAGACAGGGGCACTTAAGCCTGTTCCCCCTCCTCTTTTCCCTGTTCCTCTGTTTTGAGACCTTTGAGGTCAGAGAATGTGGGGTCAGATTCATAGTGGGTTTGTCATAAATTAGGTGCATATTAGAATGGTCAAGGCTATCAGTGGAATTGATCCTGGTAGTCAAGGCTAATTGATTTTCACCCAAATCCATTGGATCTGACGGATTTGCAATTCCAATTATATCTTGGATGTTACAATGATTTGGCTGGCCTGTTACATCTAGTTGGATTGAGTTCGTGAACTGAAAGCAGCTTCCATAATGGGCAGCTTAAGCTGCAGCCACTCTGGGGTGATGTGCATCCACTCTTCTCTGTTGGATTGTCTGGACCATCCCAAGATGGAAAGAACATGGATGTAAGAGCCTGGTGGACACCAGAAGATCCTGTAATGTTCCTGACAACAGTGCAGGTGTTAATAACACTCCTGCATCCATTGTACAGCCAGTATAGTATATAAACTTCCCTTCTTTCTAAATAAAATACACACTTTTATACTTACACACATTATCTACTTGCTTTTACACTCTACTTAGTTGTTACCTTAGTTTTTAGGGTAAAGACTTCAGAGTCTTTAAGACTAGTATTAATTTGTGTATAGGCCTGAAACCATACTCTCCAAAGCTAGCACTCTAGACGTTAATCCCCAAGACGTCCAAGGCCAAATTCACGACAGGGTTGCTATTTCAGCATTGTTAACTTTGGTGGTGTCCTCTTTCTTGGGACAGGAGCGGTTTGCGCTTTGGCTGCAATTGTCATTGTTGTGATTGGTGCTACTGTTGTTATGGTTGGTATTTTGGCGTTTGTTGCCATTGGAGTTTTCTCTGCCATTGCTGTTTGAGGGGCAATTGCTGTTGCATGCAGTATATTCCATGTTTGCGCATTTTTCTGCGCGCTTGAATTCTGCAATGAGTGCAGGCATGAAGGTATTAGCCTCTGGGCTGATGAGGGCAGCAACAGAGGGTTTCATTCTGTTGATGAATAAGGCTCTGGTATGTACGTTATCAGCTTGTGCTGGGTTTTGGATTTTGTAATGTGTTTCCTTGAATTTATTGGCGTAAGCTGTGACAGTGGTCTTCTGAGGAAGACCACTGAGCTGTAGTGCAATGTCTTGGAGGGATTCAGTGATGCGGAAATTGTGTGTGATGTCTGCTTTGAACTCTTCCCAGTTTTAAGCTGGTTGTCAGTTTGTGAGCCAACCCAGGTGGCAAACCAGTTAGCTGCAGCCTTGTACAGGCGCTTGCTGACTTCTTGGACCCATTTCTCATAGGGGATGCAGCTGGCGCGGAGTTTGGCGGCTGTGGGTCTAACCAGTTGATGATGTTTTCTTTGTTTTTACCAAAGAACTTGTCAATACCAATGTATTTGGTATTGGTAACTTCACCTGTGGTAGGTGGTTGTGAGTTTGTTTGTAGTTGAAGAGAGTGACTGTATTGAATTATCTTGGCACATGCTTTGGGCATGACCAGACCTTTAGATATGGTGCATCCACTAGGTATATCTTTGTTAATGTTGTGGGCGCGGAAGCACATTTTCCAGGTCTCCTGGGATGTGGTCTGGTTGAGTACCTGAGTGAAGGTGGGCAGTTTTTGGTCGGTCATTTTCTCTTTCATGGGTGTGGTCAAAAAACGTACCTGCTACCAGTGATGAGGAGCGCCTTTTGAGGAGGCTTCAAATATGGAATTAAGAAAGAAGAGAAGTATATTTTATTGGATAATACTTTAGACTTATATAGACTTGACTGTGGCGGGGATTTAGTTGGATCAAACCTAGGGGTTGATCATGTGCAAGATGGGTTCAAGCCACTGGATACTTAGACAGTCATGTGATATTGCTTGGCTTCCATTCTCGGTATGTTGAACAGTATATTGGAGGGGCACCAAATCGGGTAATGGCTGGATGTTAAGTAGGTTGGTAGTAGCCAGAATGCTTGTAGATCCAGACCCTTGACATTAGTTAGGCAAAGTTAGAATACTACTGAGGCACAGCTGGACCTGGATGCTTTTTTAAAAGCTATTACATTTGGTTTGCCCTAAATTTAGCTTGTATGTAGGAAGCCTATAGAGTTTGCCATAATAAATTGGCTTGTGAAAGGTCTGTTTTCCTAATATGGAATGCCTTGAGTTTACAATGTGCTATAAACAAGCTAAAGCTTGGATTTCTCCCCTTAGAGGTATTCAGCAAGCTCTTCAAAATCTGTGCATTAAAACAATCAGCAGACCAGAGATGTTTTACAGATATCTTCCAGTACAATGTGGATTTTGCCATGATTTTTTTACTTGTGGACCAGGATTTACTTCTAGGATAGGAAGTACTCTATGTACCCTTTCAAATTTAGTGTGAACTCTATCACCACCAGGGCCCAATATTAGCTGCACCTGGAGCTGGTTAAGCCTATACCTAGCTATATTTATTGATCCTGAGCATGCCTTAGAAGTGCAACAAAGAAGGAACCTGCAGCACAAGTTTACGCTATTCAGCTGCCTCATAATTGTGCTGTTTTAGCAGATTTACAGAAAAGGGGAATATTATTAAACTAGACAATGGTGTTATTTTAGGGTAACAATATTATCTAGCTTTTCTAGTAGCATCAGGGGTAGATGGATGGTTCTGTTATATGGGGCGCTAAGCTTGGAAAATCACCTTTGCTCAATATATGAAACAATCTAGCCATGGTGTCTCAGCTGGTAAACTTGGCTTGCCACATCCTGACTTTGGGCCTTGGGTGGGTCATGTTGAGTTACAGGTTAACCTTTCTGACTTGGAACCTTGTCAGGGGATTTGACAATGCAGTTTTAACACTAATAAGGAAGGATTTTTACTATAAGCATGCCAAATTACGTTCAAAGCAAGGGTGCTGGGTCCAGATCCAATCATACTGTCTAATAGGAAACAAAGCATTCATTTTGTTCAGGATTTGTTAGCTTTTAACACTGTGCTCAAGTAGTTTTATTGTATTCAGACACGAAAACCAATAATGACATCTAAAAAGTTATCTGCAACAGTCTTACATTATTTGTTTTTGTATAAACTTGATTATGAATAGCAAAAAGCATTTTATTATAAGAATTTTTAAAATAAAGTTTTTTAATTGAAAATTTATGTAATCAAAAGGATTTTAAATGCATATGGCTTTAATATGATGGTATAAATAGTGCCATATCAGAAACATTATAGATAGTGCGGTGATTTTATAGGGTAACACAATTTTGTCATGATGGAGGCTGATCCATTACAAAAGTGTCTGTCATGAACTGAAAAAAGAACAAATTTGTATGGCTGTGTTCATCCTGGTCATAGCTATTTCGAGTTTTTAAAAGAAGAGTATGATTACAAACAAAACTTTGTTGCTTGATGTTGAAGCAAGAATAGAGCATAATTTGTTTAAAAATATCTTCTTTGGCTCACTAAAAGCTATATTCTTATGTGAACAAAACTATCGGAATTAAGGATGGATCTTGTTCCTAATCTAATTGGCCAGGCACAGTAGGGCACTTTATATATATTGCAGCTCAAGTAGACCCACACAGTTCCTCAAACAACTCAAAGCTTTTCATTATTGAAGTAGGGTTCAAACCTTGCTATTGTTGAAAATTCTGGCCTTTTATCAGTCAACTTTCCTTGATGCGACATCACTAAGAGGTGGTGGAGATGATATTGAAGAGGATATCTAAGATGTGATGCCCTGGGGTGGCTTGAGCTGATCAGTATGAGTCCCCACACGACAAGCTTCATGCTAGAGTGGGGGAGTAAAAAACCAAAGCTCTCCTTTAAAGAGGATCCGAGGTGCAGTTGTAAAATAAAAGCCAAAGTAGCTTCACGTCTCCAAAGTTTTATATTGGAAACAATTTTGGACAAAGCCTCAGATTTAAGTTCAAACTTTTAATACAGCTTGAGAACTTTAACCCGGAATAAAATATGGAAAGGGCAAAGTGATACATTTGAATTTATCCGCTGCTAGAACAAAAAGGTTTTTGTACAATTATAGTTGATTTTTATACAAAATATATTTTAATATGTTTGTTTAGAACTCCTTTTCAGGCCATTTGAATATTCAGGCATTTGATTTTTGAAACTATCACCCTCTGATTTATAACTGTTACTAGCAGTTTATTTTCCTTGTAATTCATTATCTCATTTTTTGGTTTGTTTAAAAAAGCAGGAATGAAAAATCGGTTAAATTTTCTAATAAAAACGTAGTGATTTCGACTAGACTCACTTTTAAGCCTGAAAAATCATCTGCTAAATACATTATTAGGGAATGCGTCTTTAAAAGATCTCCAAATTATATCGGAGCAAATACTTAAATAAAAATTGTGGCTACAAAACAGTAACAATTGCAAAGAACCTGAATTTGTACGGTGAAGTGGTAAACTTCAAATATTTGACATTCGACTCAAGCAGAGGAAGAAGAAACACTAACAGAAGGGGACAGCAGTTTCAATAAATTTTTCCAATGAAAGGAGTTAGCAGCACTGCTTCTGTGGAAGCTCTCTGCAGCCAATCAGATCAAACAAGAGTAATGAATAGTAGAGAGAGATTGTCTAAAGAAAAAATGGGACATGGAATTTAGACCAAGCCATAAAACTTTTACAAGCTTTAGGCAGATTTGAATATTCAATTTTTAGTCCAGATCCAAATCTGGCACCACTGTGGTGCTGGATCCAAATCCGATCCAAATTTTGGATTTTTTAAGAATTAATTCGCTGTCAAAAGCGTCACCCAAACCGATACAAACTTTTGCAAATCAATTTAAATGACCGATTCCCCTCCTTTCAATAAATGTCCCATCCTACCTAAATATTGATATTTGTAGTTTCGCACTACGCCACACTAAGAATGTCATGTAAAACCCGGCCAACTGTTTACTATACCTACAACCCACTTTAAGGCTACAATTTTGGATTCATAAATCGAACAAGATGTTTTGGAACCCTACAGGGTGGTTCATATCTTTGCGTAACATCCCATCAACCATATGACCTTGACATATTCTTAAGTACAAGTATTTAAATTTATTTTAAAAGTAGAAACTAAGGCCCAAAAATATTTTTAAAAAATCATTCCTTTTTACAAGATCAAAGCTACTATAAACAGCTGACAAAATTTATACAACACATATTTCCACTTTGCATAATCTTCAACCTCTGTATGGCATTTTCCTACCTAAATTACATCCCATTAAATTGCTTTATTGGGTTTTAAACAACCATCACAAAAGTTCTAATTCAGCTATTGGTTCATAATTATGTTGCAACTTAGATTACTCCCCGCCCGCTAATGTATCTCACAATACACAGGGGGCACTCAACAAGTTGCCCCATGAAGTGACTAACAGTATGGATCAATCTAAGTGCAAGGCCAAATTATGGGCACTATCTTCTAATTAGGAACGCTGCAAATTTGACATGCTGATCCCTTGGTCAAGTTATTCCCAACCCAAACCTTATGTTGAAACTGCTTCTGTGCTACCCCCTGGTATACTTGTGGCTTTTCAATATAGTATATTAAGTATGCTATTCTCTAATAAACTACATCTTATTCATATTCTTGTCCTTTCTATTGGACTGTTGTCTTCCTCAATATAAATAGGAACTATAATAGGTTTGGTTGCAACAGTGATAGCTTCAGTTTACAGCCTACCTTTCATAAAATTTCCTCCAAAAAAGGACAAAGTGCTAGCTATATAGCTACACCTTATAAAGAGACTTTCCTGTCCATCCCTGATGGGGAAATTCCAGAAGGTTATGTTGTTTACCAAGACTAACTAGTGTTCACTAACAGTTATAACCTACTCCACCTGGGACAGCATGACTTCAGTAAAACTTTTCTCCAGTCAGACCTTTCACAGAGCATGTTGAATCTACAACTGGAACCTTTCACAGGTGGTACAGAAGGTCTCAACATTGTAAGTTGGCTACACTCTAAAGAAAACCTGCCTTTGTATTTGCCAAGCACCTTAACCCATATGGGTTGCCACAGCGTCAGAACACCTCACTGGGCCTGCTGCTGCATGATTCACCACCTGGGCCAGCCAAGAACTTGAAGTCATCTGGACATCCTTTAGAGACATTGCCAAGTCCCACTACAGTGAAAAATTTTCCCCATTGTTGTGGGAACACCCCTGCTTGAAATAAAAAAACAGGAAGCATCCCCAAGTATCTCACTGCTTGGCAACAAGCAGTTGCTTCCACCCCAGAAGCCATTACTGACGTGAATGCAATGCTCCTCACCCTTGTCATCAATGGGTTGAAACACCATATCTGCAAATGGGTGCCCATTGTCACGAGTGACAAACTCCTATCAACTATACTTATCAAAAAGCCTCTACTACAAAACTCAAACCCCGGCATCTCGCGAGCTGCCAGCCCGCAGGGCCAGCCGCCCGGCCGTCCGCAGTTTTTTGGGCTTGAATCAGAACAGGATTTGACTTTGGAAAATCCTTTTAAGCTTGATGAACCAAATGTACCTACGCCAATACTCTCCACACTAAAGGTTCCTGATAAAACAGCCAATCAACAGGCAGAGCCAGCCACAGATTTTGAAATTACTTAGGCCCACACGGAAGGGGAAACAGAGAATTTTCCCATAGAACACAGGCCACCCGGAGGCAACTAATACCACAACCTGACTATGGAATTTGAGCATTCTCAGTTTGAACCAGCCAATAAAATAACCCCTGCAATTGATGCCACCAAAGACTGGGAAGACCTGGTAAGCGGGAAACCCTAGGCTGACAGAAATTGTGAAAATTTTACCATGACAAATAGGCATACTTATACCCTGGGCCGCCAGGAAGATGCCCATTGCCATCCTTGCAATAAAGTGACATGAACATTTGGTTCAACCAGATCATACCATACTTGTTATTAGTTTTACTTCATTTACAGTCTACTCCTTGCGGCTCTGCACCCCCTGCTCACCTATCCCAAGAAACTGCGGACCAGCCACCCGAACTTTACCGTCCACCAGGAGCTCCCTTCGGCCCAGTACATTTCACTGAGTACCCACCCAACCCAGCATATTTGGAGTTTACTCTGGAGGAGATCCTCATCCACGACCCTAAAGCTAGAACTAGAGAGACAGAAGTTCTTTACAGAAAAGGCATCAAAATCATCCGCTCCCCTCTGCTATTCCAAGACAAGTATAATTTCCTGCCCGCATATTTGGTTCCAATGACACCGCCCCTCACCCTGCGGCCCAACCACCCGCAAGAATCTGTTGCCACTAATGAATCCACTTCCACTCAGATATTTGGGGTGATGTATATCACCCTCACTGGATTGATTGATTCTATGGTGCCTGTAAGCAGACCTTGGGCAGTCCTTGAAAAATCATTATCTTATATTGTAAAGTTAGCCCCAATCTTGTGGTGGGCCCTCCCTGTTGGGCCCGTGGGCTGTCTGCCTTTGAGTTCTCAGGAACCCCCCTCATGTTGGATCCCTGACACCCATGGGGCATTGTACCTCCATTAATGACTGCTATAAGGCCATCATGGGGGCCAATAACCAGGCTTCAATGGGCTTCTTCAGATCCAATGACACACCACCCCAGTCTCGTCCTGCACCTGGTAGTGCCCACAATCAAGTAGGCTGCTAGCAGTCCCACCAACAGGAAAATGGGGTTAAGCGTCCCTGCAAGGGGGAGCTCCAACTAGCGCAAATTGAGGACCAGGGAAAAGCCTGGGGGTTGTAGCTACAAGAGGTTCTACAACCCCACTTGACCCTCACTCTCAATCCCTCCTTGCAAAGAACCCCTGTGATTACAATGTGCATGATGTTGAAACTCTCAACATATTCCAGGTCCACAGCAACAACCCCATTTTCCAAGCAAGCCCTTCTTCAAATAAAGTAACCTGCTTGGCCTACCTCTTCTGTTTTTATGGGAACACCCACAAACTTTTGGTAGACACTGGGGCTGATCACACTATGGTTGACCAGGCATTTGCTGACTCTCAAAAACCAGACCTGGTCCCCAGCAGATTCAAAGCAGCTCAAGTAGATGATTCCTATAGAGTGGCAATAACCCACAAGACTGTTTTCTTCTCAAAGAAGGGGGAGTGTCCAGGTTAGACTATCTGGGCCTATAGTGGCCAGGCTCAGCAACAACATCATTGCTAGACTCAACTGGCTATGCAACAAGCGCCCCCTCATTGATTGGAATACCTTGGTGATCACCCTCAATAGAAATGGGGTAGGGTTCCAAGTTTACCCAGTTGAAATGAATAGGCTCTTTCACATTGCTGTATTTGTACGCCTCACAGAGACAGGTTTTTATGACTTTAAGGGGAAGCTTGATTCTGACCTGTGTCAGTTGATATTGTTTTCCCTGAACCTGCCACACCTCCCCCTTGGATAAACGCCCTCACCAGCATTAGTAGCACTTCTAAAGGAATTTAAGGACATCTTCAGCAAAACGTTGGACCAATAGCCTCCTCCCTGAAAGATACTATGTGCTGTACAACTGCAAGGTTAACTACCAAAGGCACACTCACTTTATTATCTGACGCTCAAGGAGGACAAACACTCTGAAAGCACCTTGTAGATGCCTTAGACAAGGGTTTAATCCACTTGTTACTCTCTCTGTACAGAGCCTCAATATTCTTTGTAGCAAATAAAAATGGATCACTCTGTCTGGTTACCAACTACTGCACCAAAAAAAGGTTACTGTAAAGAACAAATATCCCTTGCTGCTGATTGACAGCCTGTTTGACAGACTTGCGGGTGAGAAGATCTTTAGAAAGATTGATATCACTGCAGGAACAATTAGGTCTGCATTGCTCCAGGAAACAAATAAAAAACAGCCTTCCACGTGTGCTATGGCTTGTTAAAGTTTTGGGTCATAAACTTTGGTATGACCAATACTTCATCTGCCTTTGACATGCTTATGAAAAAGGCTTTTAAGAATTGATTGGCAAGTGCGTTTTGAGTACCTTGATGACATCATGGCTTTTAGTCAAGACCAAACTACACATCTCCAGCATCTTTTCTCTGTGTTAGACACTCCCTGTAAGCATCAGTTAAAAGCAAACCCTTCAAAGTGTGAATTCCTCAGGCCGGAGCTACTGTTTCTTGGGCACACAATCTCTGCCCAAGGAATAAAGCCCAACTTTGCCAATATAAAGGCAAACACTAACATTCCACCTCCCACTGATGTGGGCCTGGTGCTCATATTCTTGGGCATGGTTGCATATGTGCATAAGTTTATCCCCAACTGTGGAGAGCTTATTGCACCCCTAACAAAGTTGCTGAACACCAAGCAATACTTTCACTGGACGCCTGCTAAAGATAAGGACTTTAAACACTGAAACAAAGGCTCAATACTGTGTCTGTATTACAGTTCCCCAATCATAATTACCAGTACAAACTTGAGACTGTCACCTACAACAGAGCTATATGGGGTATGTTGCAAGTAGAAACTGATTTGGACACCTTACTCCCCATAGCATATGAATCCAGGAAACTAACCAATACAGAGCAGCACTACCTCATACACAATAAGGAGTTGGCAGCAATTGTACAATGCATCAAAAAATGGCGCTGCTACTTGCAAGGCGCCACCTTTCCACCTTGGGTCCTAAAAAGTCTATAATTCTCTTCAATAATTCAACACTCAGTTGCAGTTGACCCAACACCAACCAGGGTGAGTCAAACGCTGGTCTCTGTATCAACTCTTCATTGAATATAATCCTGGAAAAGAACTTGTCACAACAAACGCCTCTCCAGACTGTATGTAGAGTCTATCACAGGGGATGGCAGGCTAGATTCAGATTGACCCATGCTCTACCTGCGCCCTGAGGCCACTTGCTACAAGGGGCTCAACTCAGCGGCTATTTAAAGTTGAAATACAATAAAAGCCAGTTCACCACAGACGCAGGCAATGTCTGCCGCCAGGAGGAGACAGGTGAGAAAAAGCCCTATATTTCCACCACACAATGAAGAGACCAATCCTAAACTACCACCACACCTTAGGCCACATCAGAGGGCAACCCCTATATGAGATCACAAAGTGTAAGGTTTGGTGGCCCTGCATGCTCCAGAACATCCTGGACCTCCTTGAGATGTGTGTGATATGTGAAAAGAGCATGTATAAACCTGCCCTTCCCAAATCAGTCTTATCAACCAAGGCAACATAACCCTTCAGACAGTGGGCCCTTGACATTGTCGGGCATCTATATTAGGACAAGTTGCACAAAAATTACATCCTATTATCTATTGACTACTTCACCTGCTGGCCAGTGACATGGGCAACCACTAGTCACACTGCCATCACCATTACTTGGTTTATTTTCAAGGAAATTATGTCACACTTTGGCTGCCAAAAATGGATTATCACCAACAGGGGGCCTGAACTTTTAGGCAAAGTTATGAAGACATACTGCTCCAGAAATTCCCTCAAGCAATTAGCCACTACCCTATACCACCCTCATGCCAATGGAAACATAGAGTGCTTAAATGGCTCTCTGGTAAAACTAATTGCCAAACTCTCCCAAGAGCAACCAAACACTGCCTGGACCAAGCACTTTCCCAACACCTTGCTCATCTTACAAGCTAGAATCAACTATGGTACAGGCTTCTGCCCCAGAACCCTAGCCTTTAGAACTTCTGATGTCTTAAATGGAGTAGATAAGTGGAAGTTACAGTCCAAAGTTCCTAGGAAACCCCCTTACAACTACCCCCTTGCTAACCCAGTGGTGTGCCAAGGATTGCAAAATCAAACAAGAGAAGATCAAGGGGGCAACTAAACATCTCAAAGCAAGGTATGCTGTAGATGTCTCTGTCTACACCCTCAATACTAATTCTTCAAAACTTTAACCCAACCACATTGTACTCTTCAAGGTAGCTGCTGTATATGACAACCACACCTATCAGCTCAAAGACACCCAATAAAACACCAAAAGACCCCATCATGATCACTTGCGCACCTGTTGTGCCATCCTCCCACAAAACCTCTTTGTGTACAACTTTCCAGACCTTCCACAGGTTTCAATACTTGTGCTTGACAAAAAGCAGAGGGCAAGAGGAAATTTCACAACCAAGATTACTCCCCCGCCCACTAACATATCTCACAATACACAGAGGGCACTTGATGAGTCACCTCATGATGTGACTAACAGTATAGACCAATCTGAGCACAATGTCTATTGCAGGCACTATCTCCTAATTAAGAGCGTGGCCAATTGACATGCTGATCTCTTGCTCAAGTTATTCCCAAACCAAACCTTATGTTGAACCAGCTACTGTGCCACCCCCTGGTGGACTTGTGGCTTCTTAATAAAGTATATTAATTACACTATTGTCCAATAAACTACATCTTATTCCTATTATTGTTTTTTCTATTAGAATTTTGTCTTTCCAATCTAAATACTGAACAATTATTGGGCTAGTTGCAACAATTAATTCTGAAAGGTGTTTAGTACATAAAAAGAAAAAAGCAAAAAAGTTAAGCATTATTATTATTAAAAAATTATAAATGACTTTTTTATGGCCAGAAATAAACCATATGGTCTCTGTGTAGATTATGGGGCATGTAAAAAAAGATTAGCTGAAGAATATAGTTTGATAATAGCACAATATTTGAATTAAACCTGAAGCAGCTTTTTAATAAGGGCTTTAGTTGTTCTCAGTAGAATTATTTCTTGAAGAAGAATAATTACATATTTAAATCCATTTTTTGATGAAATTATAAGGCTTAGTCATAATTAATTTCTTGAGTGATCCAGGAACTCAGGCTTGGTATTAATATAGTTAGGTTTAAATTATATAAAAGCCTTGACTCTTTTTGGGGGTTTTCTAGCTTTTAGAGCCATGATAAGTTGTAATACATCAACTTGAGAATTGTATATATCACTATTCATTTGATGCAATAAAATCTTCTTGGTTTAATCTAATTGTTATACCAGGTTTTTACATCCCAGGCTTTATTTTTACAGTTGTAGTTAACTAATCAAACTTCATCATTCACTTGAAAGCTTTTAGCTTATAGTGGTATGCATTCTCTACTCACTTGTTTTTTCTTTTGATTATCTCTAACGTTTGAAATCCTGGGTCATTTTTATTTTTTATATTTTTTTAGTAGTGTGAGTTCTAGTCATTCTGGTTACTTGCAATAATGGGGCTGTGTCAGTATAGCAATTCTTATGAGCTCCTGGCATGGGTTTGGATCAATAAAGTGCATCAGGCTATAAGGAATTTTGGGAGCAAAAACTTCATAGGTTTAGGTTATTTGCCAATATGTTAATCAATGCCTCAACTAGGAAGCTGTTTAATATTTAAAACTATATGTGAGATAGGAGAGGTAAACTAACTAAGCTCAGCTCCCATCCTGAGGGCAAAATCCATCAAGATGCCACCCAGTGAAGTACTGGGATGGCTGCTCAAACAGGGGTCCATAGAGAGGACATGGGGGATAGTTAAGGCAGGTAGGAATCAATCCCCATTAACAACAAACCTGACAACAGCCAGGAGGTGTGACCAGGTTGAAACTGGGGCAGAGAAGGCTCAAGGAGAGGGGGAGCATCCTATACCAAATTCAAAACAGACACTGGGACCGCCTCAAAGGAGGTAACACAAGGAGCCAGCTTTGGCAATGAGAGGTCTAGATTGTTGGAAGTGAGGCTCTTTGACAGGTACTCTTCTATGGACACTAGTCCTTGACCTTTGACAGGTAGGTCATACAACAAGTACAGTGGGTTTCAAAGCTATGGCAATTAACAAAAGAAACTCAGATGCAAGCAAAATAAAAGTGGACCTAAATCTATTGTCAATCAATATAAATTCATTAGTTTTTATTCTGTTTGAATCTGAGTTAATTTTGCTTAACACCATAGATTTGAAAACTACTTTAAAAAAGGCTAGAAGGATTTTTCCCAAAGAAAAGTTCAAGGCATACAGACACAATCACAGGTCTGGAGAGATAGAGAGCACAACAGAAGAACATGGGCCAAAGTAAGGAGCGCAAATTTGGCAATGGAGACTAACATTTTTAGCATCCACAATAATTTCTAAGTAAACTGAGTGAAGAACAGGCATTAAAAAAGAAATATAGAGAGGTACAGGGAGTGCCTCAAGAACTGGGGAATGTTTCCTGCTCAAGAACAGTTAAAGAAGACTAGGGGACTGCAGAATGGTATTTAAACCAATAATAACAAAGTATTGTGCCACTTTATCTTTATAATAGGAAAATATTAACTTAAAGTAAGCTAATATTTTAGCTAAAAAATAAAAAATTAGGCTTGAACCTGTTTTAAAAAGCAAAAAATATAAGGGATAACACTTATTACTAACAGAAACTATAGCATTAAAAGGAAGACATTAGGAAGTGCAAGAAAGGGGCAAAAGGTAACAAACTTTAAAATTTCCACTAATTTTTTTAAGGCAGATGTCACCAAGAATAAAGGGACCCAAGGCAAAAATTTTTAAGAATTTAAAAACTTTTATTGAAAATAGACAAGCAGGGACCCATAGCGGGCCTACTTGACTTTATCACACCAAATTCCAAGACTAAGGGGCCAGCAGAAGGGGAAGCCCCCTGGTTAGTTGCTAGATAAACTTTTCAACCCTATGTCAGTGAGGTTGAAAAGATTTAACTAATTTCTGGAGTTGCTTCTGATTAGCTGAGGGAGTTGGAATGGATATTAGGACAAGAAACTTGAAACTCAGAGCTATACTGAGCCATTGATGTGGCCTCACATGACCGGCTACAACAAACTTGTTTCAAGAGCAGGCAAAACAAGGCAAGATAGAATCAAAATTAATCAGAGTTTCCTCCACGGTTGGGCAAGGGGGATGGGAAGTGGGGGGGGATTAGGAGGAATATTCTAAGATAAATCTCTTATTGATTGTGTGTGCTAAGTCTTTCAAAAAATTCACAGGTTTGGTGGGACTTTGTTAGATTTATTTGATTCATAAGGAAAAATAGTCTAATCCAAAGCAAAAAGTGAAGTGAATTTACACCAGCCATCTTACTGTGAGTTGTATGAGAAGCTTGTTATATGCTAGTTAATGTTGTTTTAAAATAATTTATAGAAGTATAGGATAAAGAATAAAGGGGAAATCAAGTTTATGAGTGATATCTTTATTTGAATAGAAAAATAGTGCTATATATCAATATGATAAACCAAAAAGTGCCCATATAGGTCATAACAGTTTTAGGTCTTTTGGAGATCCTGACTCCTTCTGAGCTCAAAATTTTGATCCTATTAAAAGATCTGGATTAAATGCTGGTGTCACATTTTATTCAGCAATTGAATCATTTATAGGGATAATGGTTTCCCAAGAGTGAATAATCAAAGATGTTAAAATTATCTACACCTGGTATCTTAAAAAAGCAGAGCTTTGGAAATTTTCTTGTGGGCATCTGGAAGTTTTTCTTGGTCTTAATCTGGTTTGTCTTTGGGTACCAGTAAAAAATTCTCTTTGCCCCTGTATTGCTTTGCATAATCTGAGTCTGAGTAGTATATTGATCTGAGAGCTGTTTATGTTCCAATTTATTTGGTTAGGCAGGTGTTTTTTTGGCTTGACTTTCATGAAATAAATTGGTTCACTTAGTCATATTGCAACTTTTGTGTATTGTGAATTACTACTCTGATCCCATTTCCTACTTTTAATCTTTCTTTCTTTCTGTAGTGGTATTGCCTCTCTTTCCACTCTTTTATTTTCCTTATCTTATTGATCTTGCCTGGCTTGCTGTACTTTGAGGCTTTTTATCCAGGTAAAATTTTAGGTAGGGTTAGGTGTGATATCAGGGTTTTAATAAAAATGGTTGATGTATGTCCATAAACAAATTCTGTGACCGTACTACAGCCACATTAGGCTGTGGCTAAACAAAGTGACTGAATTGTGATGAATGTCATAGGTTGAAGTTCAAAGCAATAGGATTGGTCTTGGAGAGATTTTCCAGTGTAGTGATGGAGTACCAAGGAATCAATTTAGGTTGTACTAATTGAGGGACTAAATGAATAATCTTGCCAATTCAGATTATGAACTAGGTGTCTCAACCCTATTGATTAACCAGGAAGGCTAATTAAAACCCAGGAATATAACTAATGAGGATTTAATTATAGGGATGGATTAAACTTGACTGTATCAAGTATATACTAGGTGTCTCAAATGGATTGATTAACTGGGAAGTTTGATTGATACCCTGGAATATGATTAATGAGGATTTAATCATAGGGCCAAAATGGACTTGACTGTGTCAAGTGAAGACTTGATGTCTTGGAAATTGGTTATAAACTGCAATGATTAATTGATATATACCCAGGAATATGATTGATGAGGATTTAACAACATATTTTTTAATGGCCTTTATTGTGTCAATAATATTGGTTAAGATTAACCAAAAGTAAATCCCCAAATTGAGGGTTAAAGGGGCCGTTTTGGATAAATTTAATAGGTTTAAAAGTGCCACTGTGCCGCCTAATCAATTTTTAAAGTTCTTAGGCAATATCCAATGAATGTTTCAGGTGCTGCCTGGGAAAGTTCTTAGGCACCGCGGTGGTGCTTGGTTCAAGTTTTGGACCATTACAATGAGTGTTAAATGTAAAAAAGCAACTGACGCAAAAGCGGCTAAATGTAGACAATCATGTCTAGGCATTCAGGATTGATAAGCTGGTTCTTAGTTGAAGCAATGAAATTGTGGATCAGGAATATATATAATCCATAGGGGTTTGGCGCCAGAAGTCTGGAATTCTTCAAGCAATGGAAGTGCATGCCCACAGAAGGAATAAGGTGATTCTGGAATGTACCAGGGCACATTCTTATAGGTTAAGAGTGTGAAGATCCTTTGGTAAAGGTCTTTACCTCGCGACCTATAATAATGTTCTATGATGGATTCAAATTTTCATTCCTTCAATGGACGTGTATTTCATTGTTTGAAGAATTCAGACTTCAGAGCCAAAATCTATGAAATATATGTATTCTGATCCACAATTTCATTGCTTCAACTGGGGAACAGTGATCAATCTGAGATGCCTAGACACCATTGTCTTAGATTGTATTTTTACACCAATTGCACATTTATCATGGCAGAAAAAGTGAGACCAGGCGTCACTATGGTGCCAAACCACCTAGCACCTGAAACATTCACTGGATGTTGTCTAAGCACTTCAAAAGTTCAGGCAGCACGTAGTACTTTAAACCTATTAGAATTTATCCAAAACGGCCTTACAACACAGTTTGAGTTTACTTTTTGGTTAACCTGTATTATTGACACAGTAAAACCATTAAAAAATATGTTGTTATATTCATAAATCATATTCCTAGTATATATCAATTAATTATTACTATTAATTAACAATTTCTAAGACAAGTTTTCCTTGACACAATCAAATCCATTTATATGACAAATCTCATTAATCTATTCAGGAATTATCAGTAGGCTTCCCCGGTTAATCAATCCATTTGAAGACACCTATGTACTATGATACAATTGGTTTGTCCATCCCTATAATTAAATTCTCATTAATTCCTGGGTGTTAATTAGCCTTCTGGTAATCAATAAGGGGTTGGACACCTATGTAATCACAATTGGCAAGGTATTCATTTGGTCCCTCAATTAAATTGCTTAGTACTCCATCACTACACTGGAAAATCTCTCCAAGACAATCTGGCCTATGAAATTCGGCGCAATTCAGGCGCTTTTTTATTTTGCAGCCCTGTAACAATAATACGGTCACAGAATTTTGTTTATGGACACATATAAACCATTTTTATTAACACCTGAATCATATATTACTATTTTACGCAAGAAAAAATAGCCTCACAGCAAGCCAGATAGACAAGAGATAAGAAAATAAAGAGTGGAAGGAAGGCAGTACTAAATTACAGAAGAAGAAGATTAAAAGTAAAATGAGATCAGAGTAGTAATTCACAATACACAAAAGTTACAATATGTTGTTAAACCAATTTATTTCATGAAAATCAAGCCAAAAAACACCTGCTAATATAAATTGGAACATAAACAGCTCTCGAATCAATATACTACTCCGAACTCAGATTATGCAAAAAGTAGACGGGAGTATTTTTACTGTGCAAAAGACAAACGTTAAGACCAATAAAAAAACTTTCCAGATGCTCACAAAAATTTTCAAAGCTCTTCTTTTTAAGATACCGGGTATTAACATCTTTGATTACTCACTTGGAAAACCATGTCAATTGCTGAATAAAATATGACACTAGCATTTAATCCATATCTTTATAGGATCAGAATTTTGACTCCCAATTTCAAGTCAGAAATCTCAAAAAAACTAAAACTGTTATGACACTTTATTTATCGACACTTATATATAGCACTATTTTCTATTCAAATAAAAACTGTTTCCCATACAACAGCTATACTTCTACAAATTATTACAAAACAACAATAGCTAACGCTATAACAAAGCTTCTCATACAACTCAAAGTAAATAACAGTGTCTCACCTTTGCTAGTTGGAGCTATTTTTCCTTATGAATCAAAAATCTAACAAAGTCACCAAACCTGTGATTTGTTGAAAGACTTAACACACAATCAATGAGAGGTTTATGTTAAAATGATTCCCCCCCCCACTCCCATTTTGCTAACCATGGAAACTCTGATGCTCTGTACTGTTTTGCACCTTGAGAACAAGTTTGACCGAACCCATAAACAACCGGTATACAATTTCAAGTTTCTTGTCCTAACTCCTCAGTAATCAGAAGCAACTCAGTAGTCAAATCTGCAGCCTCGCTGACACAGGGGTTAGAAAGTTTATCTAGCAACTAAGCGAGGGGAGCTCTCCTATGCCCAACTACTTAATCTTGGAATTTGGTGACAAATTTAAGTAGGCCACCTTTTCTTGTCTTATTTTCAATAAGAAATTTTTAAATTCTTAAAGTTGACCTTGCTGAATTTTTATTTTTGGTGACATCTGCCTTGAAAGAGTGGAGTGGAAATTTTTAAAGTTTTACCTTTGCCTCTTGCACTCCTTTTAATGCTTATAGTTTCTGTTAGTAAATAAGTGTTATCCCTTTACCTTTTTTTGCTTTTAAAAACAGTTTCAAGCCTAATTTTTTAGCAAATATTAGCTACTTTAAGTTAATATTTTCCTATTATTTATAAAGAGAGGAGTGACACAATACTGTTATTGTATTTGAAGTTCTGCAGTCCCTAGTCTTCTGTAACTGTTCTTGGCAGGAATATTCCCCCAGTACTGAGGCCGCTCCTGGCCGCCTCTCACTATCTGACTCTTTTTAAGGCTGTTCTCCCTTCAGTTTACTTAGAAATTGTGTGGAAACAAAAAATGATGTCTCCAAATCTGGCTCTTTATAATTGTGCTCTCTATCTC
>QTSX02003826.1:0-94106 GCA_014839935.2 Entomophthora muscae | reverse complement strand
TTATTATCATGTTTTCATTATATACCAATCAGGGTACATTTGGCTGAAAACCCCTCTGGTTCCTGAATCACACCTGGATTCCTATCATGTGGTTTATGACATAACAGTGTCATCCAATCCAGATCTTTACCAAAAGGATCTTCACACTCTTAACCTATAAGAATGTGCCCTAATACATTCCAGAATCACCTGATTCCTTCCGTAGAAATGTATTGCTTTGGCTTGAAGCATTCTGGACTTCTGGTGCCAAAACCCTGTGGAATATATGTATTCCTAATCCAAGCTATCCTTGTTCCAACTGGGAACCAGCTGATCAATCCTTAATGCATAGAAATCATTTTCTACATTTAGCCGTTTTTTTTGCATTTAATGGTTTTTGTGTTCAAAACCCATTAAAACGCTTTGAAACTCAAACCAGGCGCCACTGCGGCGCCCAGGAACTTTCCCAGGCGGCGCCTGAAACATTAACTGGGTGGTACCTTGGCACTTTAAAAATCAATTAGGCGGTGCTGCAGTGCTTCTAACCTAATTAATTTGCCAAAATGGCGCTTTTAACCCAAAATTTGGGGGTTTACTTGTGGCTAACCTTAACCAAACTTCTTGACAAAGTCAAGGCAATTAAACAATATAATTAAGTCCTTATTAATTAAATTCCCAGCATATATTAATTAACCTTCCCAGTTAATTAATCTGTTTGAAGAAAACAAGTCTTTACTTGACACAGTCAATTCCATTTTGGCCCTATGATTAAATCCTCATTAATCATATTCAAGGGTATCAATTAATTAACCTTCCCAGTTAATCAATTGGTTTGAGACACCTAGTCTCATAATCTGAACTGTTCATATTATTCATTACGGCCCTCAATTAGTACAGCCTAATTGATTCCTGGGTAATCCATTACTATGCTGGAAAGTCTCTCCAAGGCCAATCCTATTGTTTTGAATTTCAACCTATGAAATTCATCACAATTCAACCTCTTTGTGAAACCACAGCCCAATGTGACTGTAGTACGGTCACATATCTGCTCAAGGGATCTGAAATTTTCCAATTTAAATAAATCAAGAAAAATCAAATTAAATTGTTGATTTTATTAAATATTTTAATTTTCACTCAGCTGAGTTGCCCGCAAAAGTGATTTGAAATTTGGACCAAGGATTTGACAATCCCGCATTTTTACGTTCAGGTTCTGAATTCACAGTACATCATTTCAATATATATTTTTTTCAAAGTACACTAGGTATCATATCACCCAATTGATTTGATGCGCACAATGGATAGGGGAAAATAATGGGAAATTACATATTATGTCAGGCTACACTATATCGATTCCCCCACCACAATTCTTGCTTTCCACCTTTCAAAAGTACAAATTGATGGTAAAACTCATATTAATAAAAAATGTAAAAAAATTGCCTGAAACTTTGCAAATATATGTATTTTTTATATCTTATAAACAGCTGAGTACTTTTTAAACCCAGGTTTATAAGATAGTTTTTGAGATATTCAAGCTTTACTATTTGGTCTAATTGCTGTAGCTTCACCGTAAATTTCTTATTTTGAAATAAAAATATGAAAATCCCCTATGTTTTTGAGCTACAGCATCTCAATTACGACATCTCAAATACACTATTTTGACTGCAAGTTTTCATTCAAAACTCAAAGTTTTGCATACTTGCACTACAAGCAAAGTTTTGTTTTTGCATGGTAAAAAATCTCTGAAAATTTGAGCTTATATAGTTTTTGCTATTTTCTACAATCTATGTAAGAACTTTATATATTTTTATATTAAAAAATTCTCAATTTTTTCTTTAAAAACTGTCCTCAAATTAGCCATATTTTGATTCTATTTCTCTCTTAAATGCCTCCCAAATCTACCAAAAAAAACTTCATTCAAGGCCTCCAAGGTCTCTAAAGGCAAGACCACTCCTCCCAAGGCCAAGAAGGCCAAAACTACCCCTAAAAAGCATCCTGCTAAGGGTAAAGCTCCTCCCAAGACACCTACGCCCTCACCAGAGCCTGAGAAAACAAGCCCAACCCCTCCCCATTCTACTTTTGTTTACTCCCCATCAGACCCTCAAGAGAAGTTGTTCAACTTCAATCGCCATTTTGACCCCACTTCAGAGCCTGAGGATGAAGAAGAGCAGGAGCCTGAGCCTGGTGCTCCTGCAGATGAGCAAAATAAGCTCTGGGATCTAAATACCGTCCACAATATCTGCAATCAAAATGTCACCTTTGCTTTGCCCACCACATACCCAGCCAGCTACCCCATAATGACTAAGAAAGGGGGTGCCAGCTTTGTTTACAAGGGCTACAGCTTCAGCTGTAACAATGAAAAGAAACCAATCCACCAACATCACTATAAATGTGATAATGTTGGGTACCCTGCTGGCTCACTACATATGGTTCACTAGATTCAAGGCCCTGACTACTGACCATGACTGCACCAAGCCTTTTGATTCCTTGTACCAACTGATCTGCTGATTTCTTTGCCAGGGCATCTCTAACCACCAAAGATCAAACTGCAACTGAGGTTGTCAATGATGCACTCATCAGCTTCAATGACTCCCAACTTGACTCTGTTGGTGACACCAGAAAACTGCAGCTATACTTCACCAATCAGCTATATGCTCTAAGCACCAAAGGCTTCAGTGCTACATCCATTAACCAGTTAATCTTAACTGAGGAGCAGAAGCTATCCTGTCATGAAGAGTGTTTCTTTCTACATGAGGGTGGTGTTAATAAAAAGGAAATAACAATTTTTTGCTACCTCTCAAGATTTGCACAAACTCTTCAAGCGCAAGACCTGTCTTGCTGATGGTACTTTCTCTATCTGCCTGAAGCTGTTCAGCCAGCTTTGGAATATCCATGGGCAGGTGGGAAATATTTTTCTTCCCTTTGTCTTCTACTTTCTCCCTAAAAATAGCAGGACACATATTTCCAAGCTCTCACTATCCTGAAGACTAAACTTGATGAGATCCTCCCCACATTAGAAGAAGAGCCCAAGGAGACTAGAGGGCAAAAGAAGAAGACCCCCTTCCAGGATGAAGACACTATCATCCCCAAGAAGCAGCTGGAAAGCCTATCCTACCATGAATATCTGGTAGTCAATTTTGAGCAGGCTCAGGTCAATGATTTTATCAAATTATTTAAAAGCTCCCCCCAGGGATGCTATTTCTACTTCTGGCAGGCACTCTGCTGCCGCCTCCAAAAGTGCTCTGATCTTCATGAGCTGATCAACTATGAAGGCACTAAAAAAGCCAAGGACGTGTTTAACTACTTTGCTGCCCTTGCCCTTGTGAGAAAGGAAGAGACAAATACCTTTTACAACACCCTCCTCTGCCATCCTTATATCCTTGCCAACCAGGCAGCCTTTGCGCCCTTTATTAAATATTTTGAAACTCAGTGGGTTGAAGTTTCCTTCAAGGAGCATCCACTGTATCAGAACAAGACAGTGACTTAATCACCTGGAACTGCTTTAAGAAGGTAAAAGGTGGCCTGATCAAGACCACCTCTTCCCTTGAAGAGTGGCATAGCCAACTTTCAACCAGGGTCCAGGTCAAGAAGCATAAATTCAATAAGATTATGGTGCACCTCAAGACCCAACAAGTTATTTCTGCCCACCTCTTCAAGACTGGAATGAAGAATAATGATGACCCCCAAACAAACCAAGGCAGCAAAAAATATACAGAGATCTGCAAGGTGGTCCTTGCCTACTATCCCAAGGATAGAAAGCTTGAGCATCCCCAAGCCATCTTGGTAGCACTTTCAACCAATGTTTGATCATTTTCCTTAATAAACACTTCTCTTCCTCTCTCTATTTTTCTTTAAGTTTTAATTTTTTTAACTCTTCTCTTGTATTTGGTACTATTGTATGCATATTTTAATATATAGATCATAGATAAGATGAAAAGGCTGTTTTTGGATGTGTTTTGACTTTGGGGCTTTACAAGGCCTTGTTGCTACTAACTGGCCCATTAATTCTATTGTAGATTTGGAATCCTGAGCCTTTTTCAAGCCTAGAATGTTCTTTTGAAATCACTTTTTAAATGTTTTTATGTTTTTTTGGCCTCAAACATAACTGCTGTTTGAAATAGTGTTTCTCTTAGCTGCGATGCCATAAATCAAAATGCCGTATTTACTTTGCTTTTGAGATGGCATAAATTGAGAAAGAAATTGAGAGGGCATTTTTGAGATGACATGTGCTACTGAAATACACATGCTGGCTCTTGTTTGAGTTTGCTTTTTACAGTGGTTGGGATAAACAAGCCAAAAGTATGCAGATGATAAACTCCATAAGTTTTATGGTAATCCTTGGATGTTAACTATTTCAGAGCTACAGTTCCGTAAACGAGGAAGCATATCGGCTGGATCGAAAATAGAAGGAATACTTTCCTGTCCCCACACAGCAAAACTGTACCAAGCCACTCGGTACTGGCGCCACAGTTTATCTCGGCCAAACTCCTAAGCGCCCGCCTTACCTGATAGGCTACCAAGACATATCTACCTTTGTTTTCCTAGTTAGGGATCACAAAAGGCTGCATAAGTTGAAGTTTACTCAATCGGCAGAACCTGTGTAGTGCGGGGTTTCTTTGGGTTGATGATGGGTTCCACAGACTTGAAAAATGTAAAAATGGGTGATTCATGGATTTAAATAATTTAAAATCAATCCTTTACCGCTCCACTTTTGAGATTCAGGCAAGTTGATGGATCTATCAATAGTTCGCGGACTGAAATACAAAATATCTATGGGTGGTTGCCAAATCACTTATACTAATGGGGTTTATCATTCGCCTGCTGCCTTTTGCGATCTCTAGTGTTAGTAGATATCCCATGCGATGGATTGTTGCGCTTTATAGGTTGAAACCCCTGCATTTAAAAAACTCGTTTCTTCTGGAATTCCCCTCGACTGTTCGAAAGAATATTGATATCTGAGCAAGCAGAAAGTTTGGTCAGCTTAACATTGAATAAGCGAGAGCCAGCCGAATTTGAGGCTTGTATTCTAATTCAGGATTGATAGACTACTTTGTGTTAGTTGAAATGGGCAATTCAGCTTTGAAACAATGTATATATCATGTTGAAATTAGTAGTATCTGGTAAAGCACGGCTTGGGAATTAACTAATTCTTAAATAAATAGCTTAACGATTGCGAAAAAACGTATTTGAAGGGCTGTGTAGATCCAATAATCTACAGTCAAATGTGATATACTTTTTAAAATAATCACAACTGCTAAATTGGAGAAAAGAAGGTGTAATCTAGCATTGGAAACAATATTTGAGGCGGGAAGGTTAAGGTTTACTTTTGATGTGCTGACAGAAATAAAAGGAAAATACCAAAAAATAGATAAGAATCTGTTGGGTCTAAAAAAAGATATCCCATTACTGGGTGGCTGCACTGGGGTCTTGTGGTTGACCTGGGCCTGGGGGGTATGTACCAGGATAGCCAGCCCCTGGAGCGGCAGCTGAGCCGTAGATGGAGTAGTATTGGCTGTAGTCATAGCCATAGCCTTCATATCCCGATAAACCTGCGGAGTTATCAGGGGCTCCTTGTGTGGGCATTCCATAATCCATAGGCGACACTCCATAAAGAGGAGCCATGTGGGAGTATGGGTTGTAGCCATATGGAGCGGCGGGCTGCTGGAGTTGGAAGCATGACATCTCAGCGGCTTTGTCTTTGCCCCATGAACACTAACGCTTAGCTTGGAGTAGATGAAAGGTTTACCTTGACTGGCCGCCCATTTATTGGCGTTCCCTGAAGCCCGACAATGGCTGAAGCTGCTTGCTCATGAGTGCTAAGTCTAAAAAACGATATTGAGAAAATGCACTTGCCTTAGGTGGGAGAGAAGCACTCACTTGACAAAAGCAAATCCACGATCAGCTTGGACTCGCAACTCGACAATGTAACCGTAGGGATGGAAGAAAGGGATGATGTGGTCCTCTTGGATAGCTTTAGAATAAATAAAAGAGGAGTCATACGAGTTGTATAGGGAGGAAGATTTCCAAGATAAACGGTAGTGTTTGAAGGGGAGCTTTGCGATAGAACTTGTTCGTAAGTCTGGAAGTTATCGGTTGTAATATTGGATGTTGGTTTGGGTTGGGAGCCTAATCGCATTCTTAGTATTGGGAAAAATTGAAAGAAAATACCCTTTTGATTTGCCCAATTGACTCGAATGGCACGGCTACCAAGGAATTCCCCTAAAAGTTTAGAAGCCAGCATTAAAATTTGGCAATACCATGCATAGTAGCGATGGCTTTGTCTGCATCCTAAAGCGTTTTAGCTTCGATTAGCAAATAAAAATACTTGTTTGTGGCGGAAGGCTACAAACCCATAGCCCCGAGACTTCTTTGATGCCAAATCCCACATGACGCGAGCATCCCTGCTTAAGCATTAAGAAGCGCCCCCAAATAGAAATAAGAACAACTTACGACATGGATCCAAAAGCACTAAAAGCCTTTCCTAGAATTTGGTCATCCACTTCTGGGCAAAGATCTCCAACAAATATATGGAAATGATCTAAATGTCAGCTTATGCTGTCTGAGCTATTTACTTGTGGTATCTTCTTTTTGACCATTTCCTCCATTGGAAAAGGCCCAGTTAACACGGATTTCCTGTACGATGAGTAGCAGTTTGTTAAAGTTTATACCAAGCCATAAACTTTTCTTCCAGTAAGAGCTTGAATAGCAGCTTCTGCTCTATGAGGATCCGACATTTCTACAAATCCATAACTAGGACCTCCAGTAAGCTTAAGTTTCGAAATAAAGTTAAGAAGATGAAGTAAAACAGAAACATTCAGTTTCTACTTACGTTCTTTTCGGGGATGATTTTGACGTGGATCACAGGACCAACAGTTGAAAATATATGGGATAGCAGGGAATCGGTGACCTGAGGATCAAGATTACCTACATAAAGAGTTCGGTTTCCAGTCTGTCCCTCCTGTGGGTACCCAAACTGTTGCTGATGGATAGCTTGCTGTGGATCCATTTAGAGCTACAACTAGAAAATACAATGGTTTGGAAGGATCTGTTTATTGTGTTAAGCAACAAGTATCTTCTGCCAAGATGCCACCTCAAAAGGTTTCTACTTTAGATGATGCTTTGTTCATGGCAACTTTGAAGCTTGCAATTCCACATAAGATTTATTAAAGAGCGATTCATACCCCTCTGGCCTGGATTTTGGAAGAGCCCCTTGAATGTACTCAATGATTTAAGAGGAATACAAATACCCATTGGCTAGCTCAGCACCAATCTCCTTCCCCAGTGTGTTTGGTCTTTCAAGTATTCGACTCTGTTTAAAAAGGATATTTGTACTAAGTATTTATATTCCACCTGAAATCTCGAGTTTCATCTATGCTAAGCGCTCTCCAATTAGTCATCTCGGGCTGCTTAAAATCATAGTTATTTTGCCCCGAGCAAAGCATTGAAACTAGGGTTGGGAAAGTCACAATTTTTTAAATAGGAATAAAATATTTCAAATGTAAATTTATATCAAGAAACTGTGACCTTCCCAACACTAAATTGAAACCAGAATCCCAAACCCATCTGACTCTTTATGAGAGGTCTAATGTTAAGATATTGTTAGTAGGAGTAAAAAATAGTATTGAAATGCATACTTCTCCACAATTAAAATCCAGAGTTTGTCGGGATTTTAAATACAAATTGCTGGGATTTTTAAATATAGAGGGTGACAGTGGCTCAACCCAGGTGCAGAAAATCTTCAATCTCGTCTTGCTTTCCCAAACTCAACATTCTCAAGAGCCACCTTAATCTAGGCTATATACAGGAAATAAAACATGGGATGCACTTTCATAACTCAAACCCTTTTATTTAAAAAATAGGCATGGTATCTATTTTTATCTATAATCATTTATCATCAAACATAAAATTCTACAAAATAAAGCTTGTGGCACAAATCCATACATGCTCCTATCAAGTGTTTAAGTAGCTGCAGGTAAAATAAAAAGTATATACCTATTGCTGCCCATGTGTGACTGCACTAACTCAACCATCATGTATCTGAAACCAATGATATTAATCTAGATAATCCATATCAGGAATGAAATCAGTATTTTTGCTAAACCATGCTATAAAATCCAAACAATTTTCTAGCAGCAGAAATGCAAATGCCCCAACTTTTCTTCTTGGCTCATTTTTTGCTCAATAAAGTTAATATACACTTCAATACTGACCTCTCCACTTTTTTACTCCTATTTCTATCACTGTTTTCAATTATTTTAGCATCTGCCGCAGACCCTGGATGGATTAGACAAAGGAACATCCATTTAGAGTTTAGAACAATGGAACACTCATATGATTGTGTTATTGTCCTATTGCAACATGGTGTTACAGGTGTAATATACCTTTTAAACACCTAAAAAACAGGTGTTCAAAGTGTTAATCAGTTGTGTATTGAGTGTGGGCTTCACCTCTGAAGTTAATAATAGAATGACACAATTAGTGCCACTTGCCTCCATTAGGCAAAGCACATGAAACCAGTTGTTTTCAGGTGTGGGCATTTTTAGTGTGCCTGTGGGGTTTCTGTCCACCAGTCCCCAAAGTGTGTCCTGGGTTATAGCCAGGGACTGGCGGGAAGGGGTTGTCATTCTCTAGTAAGGGAAATGTATCCCAGAAATATGTATAGGGCTTTAAATGGGCTTTTATTCACTCTCAGAAGGAAGATCCCCTTAGAAACCTTCTGGTATATGGCCCGGGAGGTCAGGGAAACAATATGGATTTGCCAATACTTTGAGTCCTCTAACAATATCTTGGACTTCTTGCACTTGGTCTTGGACTCCTGCACCTTAGCCTTGGACTTCTGCTCTTTAAACTTGGACTCCTGTGCCTTAGAATTAGACTCCTGTGCCGTGCTTAGGATCCAGCTCTTTATTTCAAGCTCCTGCTCCTTAATCTTGGGCTTCAGCCCTCTGTATAGCTCTAGTGGCCTTGGTATTCCACTTGTATCAGTTCAACCAAGCTCCTGCTGGCAATTAAAAGGCTTCCAAAAACCTCTTGGCAGAAACTCAAAAGACCCAGAAAAGACCCCATAACTTTCCAGCTAGCCTTCTTCTTAAAGTGATCTTTTCCTAACGGTTCTGCCTTCAAAATGGCTTTCTTCAAAATCTTAAACCATTGCTGCTTGCTTTTACTTATAATAACTTAAGCTTACATACTTACTTTCTCAAAAGCTTAAAGTATTAATTCACTGTTTTCTTGCTTATACTTTAAGCTTTTGGCTTCCAACCAATCATATTCATCAGGAAACCTTCCAGAACTCAACCAATGAATGAAGAGCGCAAAACTAGACCATTTCTGAAGTTCCACCGGGATCCAACTAGGAAATCAATTTTCACTGCTCAAACCGCTCAAATCAACAACTCTTTGTGCACCAAAGCGTTAACTGGTCCACTATTCTGGCACTATTCCACTCAATAAGCTTCCAATAAATCTACGGTTCAAACACTGCAACTTATTTCTTCTTTTACTTTCTTTTATTTAAATGATAATTAATTCCATCTTTATATCATATCTTTTGGCAGCATTAATGAATTATTTTACTGCTTCTTTCTTTTAAACATCTACACTTCCAAGAGTGCAAAACAAGCATCCTAGCTCCTGTATCCACTTCTATCAGTCCTTCTAAGCCAACTTTCAGTTCCTCAGCTAGTCCTGCACCATGATCTTCTTGTTCCTCAGCTAGTTCTTCTCTATCCATCAGCTAGTCCATCAACTAATCCTGCATCATCCCAATAAAACAATCAGATCTTCTAGTCCTTCAGCTCATCCAGCATCATGATCAGCTACTCCTGCATCATAATCTCCTAGTCCTTCACCAATCCTGCATCATGATCAGCTACTCCTTCACTTCAACATGATCCAACAGTCCCTCAACTAGTCTTCACTGTGATCATACAGTCCTTCTTACTAGTCTTCACTGCTAATCCCACACTATGAACTGCCTTGGTTCTCAATCTCAGTCCTTGTTACTGGAACCTGTAGACCCAGGCATGAGTCTACATTGAACTGGTGTTTAATTGGGCCCTCGCAAGCAGGGATCCACTTAGGCCATCCGATCATAGATTATTCAAGTCTATGCAGTTGTCTTGACTCACCCAGGTGATTAAGTTTGAGCTTTCAGTTGCAAAGTAATCAGTTTTACTTTCCAGAGGCCTGATCACACCAAGTTCTGCAGCTGCTTCCCCAAGCAACTGCCTTGGTGACACCCCTGAGTATATCTATGCTCTCCAATGCTCACTTTGGGATCTCCCCAAAGCTCTCATAGGGACATAAACGAGGACACCCTGCCAGTCCGTTAGGCAGGGTGCTTGCTCACAGACCTCCTGAAAGCGTATTAGGGTACATTGAGCCCTCAGAGCTCTTCCCCTCCCTGGCAGCCCGCGTTACCTGTCAGGGGTCTAAAAACTCACAGCCCTGGTAGCCACATTGCCTACCATGATGGAATACTTTCCTACCCTGGCAACCCACATTACCTGCCAGGGTATAAACAACATCCAGCCTGAGTAGCACACACTACCCACCAGGCTGAATCACTCCCCACCCCAAACAGATAAAGTTCCCTGCTGAGCTATCTCATTCCTCACCACTAGTAGCCATAGTTCCCTTCTGGGTGAGGACCTCTAGCCCACAGCAGCCAATATCTCCTGCCGGGTGGGGACATCATTTGCCTCTAGTAGTCCTTTGTTACCTACTAGCCAGGCCTTACCTTCCCTAGTATCCATTATTCCCTACTAGGCCTCTACCTGCAACAAAAGTCGCTAAACTTCCACTTGGCCAACATAAGCCCCGCCTGCAAACCACAAAACATGTGGACTGTCACAGTGCCTCTTCCCTCTCCTCCTTTTGGCAAGTCCTTTAGCCAGTGCTTCCTTCCCTCTAGTGGCAATTCCACTGCCCTATACTATATAAGTATATCACTATCAAATAAAATACCAGTTTTGTCTTTATACCTTTTATTCTTCTGTCTATACAAGACTGTCACTATACCAGCCAAAGGTATAGTATTAAGAGTTAGGATTACTGACTAACTAATTGTAGAATTATTGCAACCTATAGCCATATTTTACAACAGAATCTGTCAGGATAATGGGATATTGACTAATCAATGGATCCAACCAACAATAGCAGGTG
Source organism: Entomophthora muscae (assembly GCA_014839935.2). NCBI lineage: Eukaryota > Fungi > Entomophthoromycota > Entomophthoromycetes > Entomophthorales > Entomophthoraceae > Entomophthora > Entomophthora muscae. The sequence goes on along the minus strand of QTSX02003826.1, from coordinate 82,964 downwards.
CAAAAGCCATACAGACATGGGGATGGCTTCAACAAAAAAACGTGGGCAGCTGAGCCGCAGGATCAATGGATCAGTGACCAAATCACATCCTGGCATTAACAAAATCCCAGTCCCTAATTGATGGGTGGGAAATGAAGAGATTGAGCAATTAATTAGTCCACCTCAACAGGAACCTGGATATGACCCTAATAAAAATTATTATTATAAACTTCAATTATATCCTAGAACAGGAGGGTGGGACAGAAATGGTGGGATGATATGAAGACATTTCTAAGTGATGAAGAATAAATATCCAGATCCGCTTAGAGTTGATGATTAACCACCAGCAAGGCTCCCTATATCTCTTAGTAAAATTTCTAAACAAAACACTGGAATTTAACAGGAAGTTTAACACCAACCAGAGAAGTCCAAGATATATCTCTTGGGACTTGGCTAAAGAGTCTTCAGAATAAAACTCAGGGCATTGAGGACTAGACAAGATATCTCCCTCAGTTTTGACAGCAAAAACTCTGACACTGGGTGGCATTGGGGTAACATTTGAATGAACAGAAGAGAGGGGACTAAGAACAGAGCCCCATCTTCCAGGAACAGTATGGTTTGAAATCAAATTGTACAGGGTATACCCCAGAAGGCCCAATATCAGATGCACTGGGAGAAGGTTTAGAAGTGAAATGAATTGGGTTTTTTATTGAGATTTTTTAGGCAGACTCAACTCTTAAGAGTTGAACTGCAAGAAAATTTCATCATGTATCAAAATTATCAACCCAGCAATTTTCACCTGAATCTTTGACCCCTCGGCTATTTCATAGTTTATCTTTCCAATGTATAACTAGACCAGTACAAAAAATTATTGAATGTTCAACTTCTGATAACACTTCTGATCAATGAGGGAAGATCAAGTGACTCTAAAGTTAAATTGGCTTATCAAGGTTAATTTAGATTAGATTTTTGATTCTTGTTTCTTTGCAGAAGCTCCTATAACCAATTTCCTATCCATTGTCTGGTTTAAATCCATTAATTTCATTAATTTCTGCACCATTCTTCTCAATTTTTGCGCTCTCAGGCTGGGACAATCAATGCCTGTTATTGAAGGAACTACCATGTCAAGAATTACTTTGATGCAGAAAAAATTCCCCACAACTCATGGTGTTAGGATACCAGGAGTACTGTGATGCCCCTTCAGGTGGAGGAGGGGAAGATGAAGGTATGGGCATGGCCCACTAGATGATGGGGCCTAACTTTACCAGGTAGGAGATAGCCTTCCCAGACACAGCCCAGGGTCCAGCTGCTGGTAAGGCAAAATCAATCAACCCTGTGAGTGACAGGTATAGCACTCCCAGGAATTGACTATTCTGGCCAGTGGAACCAGAAGTGGGGGGGTTGAGACAGTTGGTTTGGGTGACAAGGGTGGTTTCCTGGGGACCAGGTAGGCAGAAGGATTGTTGTATTTCCTGTTTAATATCAAAGGGTATATGGTGATATCCTTGATGTCACGTACAATTTGGTAGGCATCTTCAGGAATTTCTGGGCAGGTGTACTGCTGCAGGTCTTCCAAAGTCTAGGGTTTGTGGTCAGGATTGGGTGGATACTCTGTGAAGTGTACAGGGCCAAACAAAGTGTCAGGAGAGCGGTAATAATTGAACACTTCTGGGTCTCCAGCTGGCGCTTGGTATTCAATTCCTGAGGGTGAGTTCTGGAGTCTAGGTGAAACAGATGGAAGAGTATCAAAAATAGGTATGTAATCATATTGAGGAACCAAAGGTTCATAACAACTTTATTTGGTAAGAATGATGATAAAAATATTTCTGGTGCTTCTGGCTTATATAGTCATTCACATGCAGGTGCCTATGGGCATTCTTCTGGTGCTATCTGGGTGGCAAGGTTTGGCATCCCAAATTCTGCTGGTTGGTTGGTGGCTGTTTCATGTAATGCCCAGACATTGTTGGTATTACTTTCAGGTGGCATGGTCGGAGGTTGGCAAATTGGAATCCTGTAAGGGCAGTGACAATAGGATAGATGGTCATTAACCATTGAAAGACCTTGGCGTTGGACGTTATATCTGACAAAACTTTCCGCAAAGTATGTCAAGATGTAGTAGATAGAGGTGTATGCCGCAATGGACAAGGTGGAGTGAGATGACACAAGAGGAGGCCAAGAACCAGTGTGCAAATAGTTGAGGTGGCCAGGGTCTTTGTAGTACCTTTGGCCCAACCCTTTAGGTGAGGGCCCAAAGATTCCAGGTTCCTGCTGGTACCCTCTAATCCCTAGGCAAACTGTAAGAACAGCTGTGAAGATGAAATGATTTATCTTCACTTGTTCAGGGATTGAGGGTTGGAAGGTTTAAACTAGTCCAAAGGTTTTCTTAAGGAGTTGGTTCAAGATGGATTTTATTGAAGAGGGCATTTCTCTCAATAATAGCACAAGCCATAATTGAGAGGGGATCCTTTATTTATAGTTGCCCCCGACTTGCAAAGTTTTGCAAGTGGGAGTAAAAACAGGGGATTAGGGATCCCAAGAATCTGGAGGGTGGATGTGGGAATTGGGCTCTAAGATTGTGGGAAAACTCTTGTTCTTCTGTTATTTGTGGTTGGTTTGGAAATTCTTGAGGTGAGCCAATAACCTCTTGTTGACCTGGTGCTAGGTGAATAATAGGGACCAAGTTGCTTTCAAGGTCTTTTTTGGCCTCAGAAAGGTTGGCTTGGCTGGAGTTTGGCTCTGACCATGTGCCCTGGGTTTCTGATTCCCATTGATTGATGGTATAATTATTCTTCAATTTTAAAACTTGTGTTTTCACTTGTGCTGGAGGGCAGGAATTATTCTTCAGATTTATCCCTGTTGCCATGAACTTATTTTATTGGTCAAAAGTGAGTGTGCCCTTTGATTGGCTGGGGAGTGGAGACTGGAGCCCAGGTGGGTGGCTGGCAGCCGGCTGGGACCCAGGGAGTGAGTGGGTGGGCAGGGGGCTGGTGGCCAGCTTGCTGGCAGCAGGCTGGGGCCTGGTAAGCGGGCAAGCAGGAGGCTGGCAGGAGGCCTGCTGGCAGCAGGCTGGGCGGCAGAGGATTGACAGATGTTGCTGGCAGGCATGGCAGACATCTGCGCAACTGCAGCAGGTGCCTGCACGGATTATAAATTGTTCCAGGATTTATCAAGTCCCGTTTTGACCTTATTTTTATTTTCCCCGATTAATGGGGGGAAATCCAAATTGAATTGGGGGTCTTTTGGATTGGGATTCCCTATCTTTTCCCAACTTGGCATATTAACAGAAATTTGGTTGATGTCAGGAATATTCCTGACATTCATCATTATTTTTGGGGTCTTCAGGAACAGTTGCTTGGCTTACTAGTGGTCTATCTTTGCTTGACTGGTCATTGGTTCTAGCAGGCTTGGCTGCAGGTGTCATGTGGTCTTTTTCAATTTAACTACTATTTTTGGACTGGCTTGAAAGGCATTTCTGAGACAAATGAACTTGATTAAAAAGGGGTTCCCAATTGGGAACCCCAAAAATACTAAATGGAGGGTGGGCTTGAGCTGGGAGCTCTGGGCATCTAAAATTAGCCTCCCCAGGCCCAGCCAAACCCACCAAGGCTTGGGCATAGCTTTTGGGGCCCAGAATGGGCCCTGCAGCTGTTGCCTGGGAAGGAATGATTCCTGCACCTGGATTTTTGCTTTTCAAAGAAAATCCAGGTGCAGACAATTCCCCACCACCTGCTTGTTCCACCTGGCGGCTAGGTGTGGGTTCAATTCCCACCCAGGGCATTGTCATTGTTACTTCCTTAACATTATCCCCTTCTAAACTTGACTTGGATCTCTTCTTATTCCAATTTTGGTGGGCAGTTTTGGTCATGTTGGTAAGATTGTCAGCTGGTTCCCAGATGCTTTCTTTGGGCGGGTATCCTAGCCATTTGATATAGTACTATGGTTTGTAATAGTGGGTATGGTCTCTGTATATGCATTCTATTTTGTGTTTAAGGGATCTCCCTACTAGAACAGGTGGAGGTGCAGTCTTCAGTTTCTGGTGGGGCAGGGATTTTCCATCCTTTTTGAATAGCAAGGATTGGTGGAACACATTATGTGCTTTCCAGGATTTGAGCAACTTCAGACGTTAGGCTACTTTGCCTACTTGGCTTGTGATCTGGTGGGGCCTGCTTCTTTGATGAGCTAACTTCTGGCATGAGACTTTTAGGGGTACATTCCTTGAGTCTAGATCAACTTCATCCCCAATCTCTAGCGGTTTACTGGGGGTTTGTTTCTTATCAGCAAATGCTTTTTAGGTCTGTACTATGCGGTTTAGGTTTTGGGAGCAGGTCATCTGGGTTTTGTGGATGTGTTCCATCCAGGTTCTACCTGCTTTGTTAGAATTTTGGTTTCCACTCTTTGGGTCCCAAGTAGGGTCAAATCCATAATTGGCTTTGAAGGGGGACATCCATGTGGACACATGATCTTTGCTGTTGTACACATACTAGGCTATGGATAGAAGGTCAGCCCAGTTATCTTGATTCGCCTTTGTGTAGCATCAGAGGTAATGTTTCAAAATCTGGTTAATTTATTCTGGTTGGCCGTCAGTCTGGGGGTGATACAAAGTGGACACACATATTTTGATTCCTAAGTCTTTTATCACTTGCACCCAGTAATGTGACGTGAATTGTGGTCCTTGGTCTGTCACTATTTCTTCTGGGATTCCATGTCAGGTGAGTATTTGGTCATAAAAGTGACAGATGGTTTCAGAAGCGGTGCAGTGGGTAGTGATGAGAACAAAGTAAGACATTTTGGTGAAAAAATCAACCATTACTAGAATTGTGTTATAGTCCTTGGAGGGGGAGAGTTCAACTATGTAGTCCATGGATAAAAATTTCCAGGGGCCTGAAGGAATGTCTAAGGGGCATAAGAGGCCTTCTGGTTTAGAGCCTCTTGTTTTGGTGCTCCCGCATGTTTCACAGCCCTCAATGTAGTTAATAACATCAGCGTCTATCTTGGGCCACAGGTAATTCCTTTTGATGCTTTGAAGGATTTTGGCGCGGCCCAGGTGGCCGGCTAGTTCTGAGTTGTGATAGTCCTTTAGGACAGAAATCCAAGCCAATCCTTCCGGTACATAGATTCTTCCTCAGAATAGTAGAGTGGTTACCTTTAGTGAGTAGCCTCTTTTGTACAGCGGACTGTTTAGTTGTGTTGAGAGTTCTGAAATCATGTTATTGGCAATGTGGTCTTTTGCCTGGGCTTCTAATATGTCCAATTTCTTTGCAACAATCTTCAGGTATTTTAGCTGTATTCTTCTGCTGGTTGTATCCAACAAGGTCTGGGTGTTGTGTTATCTCAACTTGGTGGAGGACAAGATCAGGTTGGCTCTCCTAGTTAGGGCATCTGGGATAATATTTACTTTGTCAGGTTTATAGTCATTTTCTAGTATGTAGTCCGCCAGTTCCAGAGCCTATCTTGCTTGTTGTTGGTTAAGCTGACATGGTTTGAAGAAGTAAACCAAGTTTTTATGGTCTGTCAGGACCTTTACTGGATGTTCAGCGCCGCATAGGTATCTGTGCCAGTGCTTTAAGGTTTTCATTATTGCAAGCATTTCTTTATCATATATTGGATAGTTTTCTTCAGCAGGGATCATCTTTTTGGAGTAATATGCTACTGGATGTAGCATATCATCCCCTTCTTCCTGAAGAAGCACCTGTCCCAGGGAAAAGTCTGAAGTAATGATTTCCAGGATAAATAAATTTTGTTTGGTCAGGCATAGCCAGGGCAGGTGCAGAGGTAAATGCTGTCTTCAGGGCTTCAAAGGCAGAGGTAAAGTCAGGGGTCCACTCAAATGGGACCTTGTCCAATCAAAGGCGGGTCAGGGGAAGTGTAATTAGGGAATTTATTTTATGAAATATCTATAGTAGTTTGCAAGACCCAAGAAACTTCTAACATCTTTACAACAGGTAGGGGTGGGCCATGCTGTGACTGCGTCCAATTTATCTTGGGCCATAGAAAATCCACTAGTTTGTACCATGTAGCCCAAGAATTCCACTTCAGACTTAAAGAATTCACATTTCTTGAGTTTGATGTGGAGGTTGTCTGCCACTAGTTTCTCCAATATGAGGTCCAAGTGACAGAGATCTTCTTCATGTGTTTTAATGTATATCAGGATATTATTGAGTTACACCATACAGAATTGGTCCAGGTATTTGCCCAGGACTGAGTTGACCATCCTCTGAAGAGTGCTAGGGGCTTTGTATAACCCAAAATACATAACCAGGTATTTGTAAAGTCCATACCTGGGCTTGAAGGCTGTTTTGTATTTGTTGCCTTCTTCAATATGGATTTGGTTGAAGGTGTCTTAGAGGTCAATCTTATAGTATACTTGTGCCCCAGTAAATACATCACAAAGGTTGTCTGCATTTGGTATGGGGTATCAATTTTTACTGTGACTTTGTTCAGCTTCTGGAATTTTTCACAGGGTCTCATTCCCCCATCTTTCTTCCCAACAAATAATAAGGGAGGAGCACAGGGCCTTTGAGATGTGGATAAATCCTCTATTGGTCATATCTTTAATGTACGCTTTCAGGGCTACCTGTTCCTTGTGATTAAAACTATAAATGGATCCATTGCTAGGTTAAGTATTGGGAAGTAAGTTAATTGTGTGTTTGTAAATAGAGCACTTGGGTAGTTGAGTTGTGGTCTCTTTGCTGAACACACTGGCTCATTTCTCAAGGGCCCTGGGCAATTATCCTGAGCAAGGGTCCAATTGCATTGTCATGAGTTTTTTAGGGGGCACCAAGTGAAGGATTAACAGGACAGGTATAGTTTCTGTGGTTGGCCAGATTTCACATGGTCAAAGTTTGGTCACAATAGTTCAGGATCACTCCATGCTTATCAGCCCAGGAGTCTCCTAGTATCAAGGGGTCTGATAATCCCTTTAACAGAATAACAGACAAGGGGTAGAATTTTTGTCCAATTTTCAGCTCTAGATGTTGGGGGTTAAATTCTTGGCCTATTTCTGTTGAACCTTTCACAATAGTGACTTGGAACTGGGTATCTGAAGGGGCAATCCATAGCTTGGATGCCAGTGTGGGGTCGATGAAGCTTTCATTGGCTCCTGTGTCTAAGAAAGCCTTTTAATAGAATACTTTGTTGCCTACTTCTAGGGTCATATGATATACTTATAATACTGGGAAGTAGTGTTTAATTGGGCAAGGGAGCCTGAAGTTTGATTTCTTATAGGGCAGATCCTCTGGTCTGGTGCCTTGTTTTGTGGAAGTGGAAGCACAACCCTTCTCTATAGGGTTGTTGTAGCTCATTGGGTGTCATTGCCATGGTAGTTTTCATAACGCCTGGTATTACCTGTCCTAATCACAAGGCTTGGAAGTCGGGTAAACTATTATCCAAGTTGACCAAATTGACAGATTTAAATCAAACAGCTGATCAGAAATGTGTTACTGCTGCCCTGGTTTGTCAGCTGGATTTAATTACCCCGTGCAAGTTGACACTGATAAATAGACATAATCTGAGAGTCACTTAATACAATATTGTTTATAAAAACAGTTGACAGAAATTAATCACTCAAGGGTCTTTTGTGTACTGGACAAAGTACTCTCTGGATGATGTAGATGGAATAGGAGACATGGATCCAGGTGGTATTGCTTAGTCAAAATTTGATACATATAGGAAAATTTTCACAGTTCAACTCCTAAGAGTTGAGTTCTCCCTAAATTACTCAATAAACCAAATATTCTCCTGGTCTAACTTTATTTTAAAATACATCCTGCAGTCATCCTACTCCCTACATTCTATATAACCTGATCTTAAGTCAAATTATTACAGGAAGATGGGTCCCTGCTGTGAGTACTCTGTTGTTGGCGCCTCCTAATGTTACTCCAATGCCCCAGAATCTTGATGTTTTCCCTGCTGAATCCAAAACTGTGACAGTTCTTCTTTCTCAATGTCACAAGTTCTACACAAAAGACACTTCAATCCTTTCATAGGCCATCTATCTGGGACTCTTTTGGGTGGGTTTAATTATCTTGTTGAACCCCAGTGTATCTTTTGGAAATTTTACAAAACTGTAATTGAAGCTTCATTGGTGGATAATAATCAACTCTATGTGTATTTGGGTGATTGTTCCCCATCACATGGAGACCTCTTCTTTCTATCTTGTCAAGGATCTGGATGCACAAGTATTCTGGCTACCACCAACTCACTTAAAATCCAGTCATTGCCAAATTTGGTGCCCTCCCAATATACAGTTTGATATACCAGAAATGGCAACCAAGCAATATCACATGACTGTCCAAGTATCCAGTGGCTCAAACCCATCCTGCACATGACCAACCCCTGGGTTCAATCCAACTAAATCTCTGCCACAGCTAAAGCTATATAAGTCTAAAGTATTATCCAATAAAATATACTTCTCTTCTTTCTCAATTCCATATTTGAAGCTTCCCCAAAAGGCGCACCTCATCACTGATAGCAGCTACAGTTTTTTGACCACACCCATGAAAGAGAAAATGACTGACCAAAACCCGCCCACCTTTGCTCACGTACTCAACCAGGCCACATCCCAGGAGACCTGGAAGACGTAATTCTGCACCCATGACATTGACAAAGATATACCTAGTGGATGCACTATATTCAAAGGTCTGGTCATGCCCAAAGCATGAGCCAAGATAATTCAATACAGTTGCTCTCTTCAACCACAAACAAACACATAACCAGCTATTACAGGTGAAGTTACTGATACCAATTACATTGGTATTGACAAGTTCTTTGGTAAAAACAAAGAAAACATCATCAACTGGCTAGACTACTCAGCCGCTAAACTCCGCGCCAGCCACATCCCCCACAAAAAATGGGTCCAGGAAGCCAGCAAGCGCCTGTACAAGGCCACAGCTAACTGGTTTGCTACCTGGGGTGGCTCACAAACTAACAATCAGCTTGACAACTGAGAAAAGTTCAAAACAGACATCATACACAATTTCTGCATCACTGAATCCCTCCAAGACATTGCAATAAAGCTCAGTGATCTTCCTCAGAAGACCACTATCACAGCCTACGCCAATGAATTCAAGGAAATACACCACAAAATCCAAAACCCAGCACAAGCTGACAATGTAAATACCAGAGCCTCATTCATCAACAGAATGAAACCCTCTGTTGCTGCCCTCATCTGTCCAGAGGCCAACACCTCCATGCCTGAGCTCATTTCAGAAGCCAAGCATGCAGAAAAACGCACAAACATGGAATATGCTACACACAATGGTAACTGCTCCTCAAAAAGCAATGGCAGTGAAAACTCCAATGACAACAAACGCCAAAACTCCAATCATAGCAATGGCAACTCCAATTGCAACAATTGCAATTGCAGCCAAAGCACAAACCGCTCCCGTCCCAAGAAAGAGGACACCGCCAAAGTAAACAATGCTGATACAGCAACCCACTATGAATCTGACCCCATATTCTCTGACCTCAAAGGCCTCAAAACAGATGAACAGGCAAAAGAGGAGGGGTAACAGGCTTAAGTGCCCCTGTCTCCCCCCAAACTAACAAGAAATTGTGCCAAGGCACAAAATTTGCTGCTTGCATCTCACATATCCCGCAATCTCCCATTTTTATGAACTTAAAATTAAAGATTGCTCAAAACTTCTTGTCTACTCATGCACTTATAAATCTCAAACACATAAAATTTTATTTGACTCTGGTGCACAACAAATCATGGTTAGCTAACCATTTCTAACCAAGTAAAAAATACCAGTTGTCAAATCCAACTTCAAATACGCCAGAATGGCAGACAAATCAAAGGTTCTACTAAAAGGCAAAACAACTCCTTTCAGAATTGACCTCCAAGGAATACAAACGTCCATAGGAGGACTTTTCATGAACAACATAAACTACAATATTGTAGCAGGCATGGACTGGTTCACCCAAGTAAACACCAGCATATGTTGGAAAACAAAAACCATGGTCATCAAACACAACAGAGTCAATTTTAATATCCTCAAAGAACTCAACAACCTCATTATAAAAGACACAGTATTTGTCCAGGTCATAAACCAAGACAACTCAGAATGTCTAACCAAAGACAGTACCCTCCACATAATGAGGTACATCAAATTCAATAATATACAAACAACCAAAACTAATGCCCAGAGCTGGCGGCACTCCTAAACAAATACACTCATGTATTCAATGAAGAAATCACAGAGTTATCAACTGAACGGGAGGTCAAACATGGTATTAACTTATGTAAAGCCATGCCTAAACCTAACCTCTCTACAGACTCTTCCCCATAGAGACCCAAACCCTCAAAACTCATATTGAGGACAACCTAGCCAAAGGATTCATTTGCTCGTCTGAATCCCTGTGGGGGCAGCAGTGTTCTTTGTAAAGAAAAAGGAAGGCATTCTTTGTCTAGTAACTGACTACAGAGCACTAAAAGAAAGCACAGTAAAGAATAAATATCCCCTTCTATTCATCCAGGATCTGTTTGAAAGACTCTCAGGAGCCAAATTTTTCTCTAAAATCGACCTCACCTCAGGCTATAACTAAGTTGAAGCAAAAGAAAAGAACATACCAAAAACGCGTTCTGTACGCAATTTGAATCCTTTGAATGTAGGGTAATGAACTTTGGGATGGCCAACTCCCCTGCAACGTTTGTCACCATGATGAACCAAGCGCTAAATGGCCTCTCAAACACATTATGCTACCTTAATGATATCATCATATTCTCAAAAACAAAAGAGGAACACCTCACACATGTCCACAAGACACTTGATTAACTTGCAAAGCACAAACTTTATGTAAAACCAAGTAAGTGCCAATTTATGAAAAAGAAACTCTTGTTCTTGGGCCACGTTGTCTCTGAAAGTGGCATCAAAGCAGATCCAGATAAAATTAAAGCCATAAATAACATGCAACACCCCACCTCTGTTAAACAAGTTAGATGCTTTCTCAGAATGGTAGCTTACCTAAGAAAATACATCAAAGAGTGCAGAAAGTTCACCGCATCAATCAATGACTTAACCAAGGGTAATGCCAGAAAGAAATTCATCTGGACACCAGAATGTGAAAAGAATTTCCAGTCATTAAAAAAAGCTCTGATAGAATCACCAATATTACAATACCCTAATAATAACAGGTGCTACAAGCTCAAGTCAGATGCCAGTGACACTGTTATTGGCACAGTACTACGCACCTGCCAGATAGGGCAGCAAGACTTCCTGCTAGTATGTTACAAAAGTAGAAAACTAACACTGAGAAGAGGTACCCTATACATAATAAGGAATTTTTTTAGCAATATATCACACATTCAAGAAATGGAGATGTTATCTAGAAGTACATTTAAACGTTTGAGTACTAACTGACCATAAATCCTTAATCCATTTCAAAATTCAGGACACACTCACACGGCGGCAAGCCAAATGGATGTCCCTGCTGGAGCAGCTCAATCTGGACATCCAATATAAAAGGGGGGAAGAGATGGTCACAGCTGATGATCTCTCTAGGCTATGCCCAACCAAGAGAGGATCATCCTGACCACCTGTACCCTGACTGGCCCAATCTATATAATACTGAGTATAAAATCAAAGGGAAAGACCCCACAACACACCAACTAACCCAAAATACATTAGTAAGGAACAAAACTTATTTCCATGTATCAAATGGCACTGTATACCAAATCATTAATGACAATTATGTTCTCTACATCCCACTTGCATAAAGAGTTGACAACATATTAAGACATCACCGCCTACTAGGACATACAAAGGCTAACAACCTATACCTCACTCTAAAAGAGATAGTGTGGTGGCCCAATCTGAAGCAAGATATAATTGATGTTCTAAAAAAGTGCAAAGTGTGAAAAAAATATGCCAGCACAAAGGCTCCCCAGCCAACAGTTAACCCAGTACCTGACCCTGAACCATTCAAGGTTTGGGGACTGGACGTAGTGGGCCCCTTCCCATAAACTAAGACAAATCAATGTTTTCTAATTGTAGCCATTGACTTTGCTACATGCTGGCCCATCTGATGGGCAACAAAGGACCACAAAGCAGAAACAATAAAACAATTCATTAACAAAGCAATCATAGCTGACTACAGCACTCCAGACTACATCATAACAGATGGACCAACAGAGTTATAAGGTCACATAGTAAACAACAATTTAAAATACAAAAACATTAAACATTCCACAACCTCACCCTACAGGCCACAGGCCAACAGCAGAGTTGAACACCTAAACAGCAGCCTTATCAGAACCCTCAAGAAAATAATGGATGGCAAAGCCAAAGAAACATGGCCACTATACGTGAAACATGCATTATTAGTATCCTGGGTACACATCAACCAAGGGACAGGCTACTCACTGTTTGAACTAACATACAGATACAAACCAGAGATAATCAACACAATAACCAATCATATGTGAAAATCCCCCAGGAAAACCCCCCACAGTAGAACAAGTACCAACTCTACAACACATACACCTCAAAGCTAAAATAGCAGAAATAAAAAGACTCAAAACACAAAAAGTAACCTCTACAGAGAAACCACTCACTATCAACTCCCCTGTCTGGATCCTGGCTGGAAACAGAAAGAATATAGACTTAGTAAACAGAGGACCAGGAAGAATCATCAAGTACAGACCAGACAGAAACACCTATCTAGTGAAATTCCAAGGTGCCAAAAACCCCATTGTCAAGAAATACCACAGAGCCTGTCTCTGCCTTAGCAAAGGAGAACACTCAACTCAACTGGTACCAACTATCAAACAACTCAAGGAACATCAGGCAGCAGCCGTCAAGAAAAAGCCCCACCTGATGTACCAGAGTAACCCCTTAAGAGGGGGTGTTGAGGATCTGGATGTAAAATTATTCTGGCTACCGCTAACTCACTTAAGATCCAGTTATTGCCCGATGTGGTGCCCTCCCAATATACAGTTTAATATACCAGAAATGGTAACCAATTAATATCACATGACTGTTCAAGTATTCAGTGACTCAAAACCATCCCACACATGACCAACCCCTAGGTTCAATCCAACTAAATCTCTGCCACAGCTAAAGCTATATAAGTCTAAAGTATTATCCAATAAAATATACTTCTCTTCTTTCTCAATTCTATATTTGAAGCTTCCCCAAAAGGCGCAGCTCATCAATCTGTTGATTTCTGTTACATTCATGGCCAATCTGGCTGCAGTGAGACTTCTTGCCACTTAGGGTCCATGAGACGTGGTGCTATGAGTCTCTTGGTTCAAACTTAGCCTGCAGAAGAGTATAATCAGTTCTTTTAAACCAATTGTGGGGTGGTGGTGTTTGATGAGGTCCTTTAAACCAGGGTTCACGCCTTTCTTAATAGGATTGCAGCTAGTTTGTTGTCCAGCATGGCACAGGCCTGTATTTTGATGAACTCTTCTACATAGGTTTGGAGGGGGCGGCTGTTTTGCTTGAGCTCCAACAGGGTCATGAAGGCAAAGTGTCTGGTATTCTGGTCCTCCCCAGTGGCCATTAGTTTGGCCTTGAATTGGGAATAGTCAGGCAAAATTCTAGGTTGTTGACAGTGGCTTTACCAAACCAGTCTAGGGTGTCCCTGGTTAGCATGAAGGCTATACCAAAGAAATTGACTGTGTCATTGGTGTAAGTTGCAGCATTGGCTAGGAAGTGTAGTTACAGTGCTGACATGGCTTTTCTATCTTTGTCTAGGCTGAGCTTGCCCATCTGGGGCATGGTCATATTTGAGGTAGATTGATTCACAATGACGTTCTGTACTTGGGAGGAGGTCACTACAGCTGGATCTTTGCCCTCTGGGGCATCTTTGTAGTCATCTGAGGTCTGAGTCTTTATCTTCCACATGGAGGAGATTTGTGATGATAGCCACAAATAACAGTAATAAGTGATCATCATAAAAAACATACAAGTAGCCCCAAGTGCTAACAACATCTTGGGGCCCAGGTTACCAAGTTTGGGGTGGATTGTCATAATTTCAGGATATCAAGAGTACCATAATACCCCTTCAGGTGAGAGAGGGCGGATACAGTTATGGGCATGGCCCACCAGATGATGGGACCTAACTTTATCAGGTAGGAGAGGGCCTTCCCAGCCACAGCCCAGAGTCTAGCCTCTGGCAAGGCAGAATCAATCAACCCTGTGAGTACAGGTATATCACTCTCAGGAATTGACTATTCTAGCCAGTGGCATCAGAAGTGGGGATTGAGATAGTTGTTTTGGGTGACAAGGGTGGTTTCATGGGGACCAGGTAGATGGAAGGATTGTTGTATTTCCCATTGAATATCAAAGGGTATATGGTGATATCCTTGCTGTCACATAAAATTTGGTAGGCATCTTCAGGAATGCCTGGGCAGGTGTACTTCTGCCGTTCTTCCAAAGTCCAGGGCTTGTGGTTGGGATTGAGTGGATACTCTGTGAAGTGTACAGGGCCAAACAAAGTATTGGGAGAGCAGTAATAATTAAACACTTCTGGGTCTCCAGCTGGCGCTTGGTATTCAACTCCTGAGGGTGAGTTCTGGTGTCTAGGTGTGTCAGGGACTCACTTGGCAGGGAACAAGCTCCCTAGCTGATGGGCCAAAGCCCCCACATTCAAACATGCAATTACCAAGCCAATAGGAACCGTGACCATTGCAAGATGTCCAAGGTGCCCTAGGTAAGCAAATCTTCCAAACATAGAACTAAAAAAACCAAGTAGATAGTAACCCACCAAATACATCAAGAGGTAAAAGGAGGCGTAAGGTCTAACCAGGGTAGGTTCAGCAGGAGGTTGAGTAAAAGAATAACCATATTGGAACTTGCGTCCCCAATGTCCAGAAGGGTATTTGAACCATCCGTTGGCAAGGGATTTCTTTTAGTGGGCGTCATCTGGAGAGGAGTTGTACCAGTCAGTTGTAGGTATTGGTTTTTTCAATGCTGATACCACTGACAAGAAGTAAGCTAGAAACCAGGATAGGAATAGAATTCCTCTCATGGCTTCAAAAATGTGTTTATCAGAAAAGAAGGAGTAGCAAAGTGTAGGATAAATTTTTATTGTTGGAACAAAGAGAAATGATAAAAATACCTCACTTAAATACCCTCAAAATGAAGGCTGACACATTTGAGTGGCATTTTGAGAATAAGAGGGATTTTCATTGGCCTGAGATCAAATTAATACCTTTTCTCAAATATTGATAAAATTAGGACTTAATAATATAAATGGTTATAAGATTAAAATAGAGGAACCAGTGATAATACATACCAATGTAGATAATTAAGCAGGCTGTGTTAACATAACCGCTTAAAACTAAGTACAGAGCTTGGCTCACATATAGATTAAATTAATTCCAGAGCAGCAAGGAAGACAGATGTCCAATCAGATTGCGAGCGGTAAGTGATGTTGTTGCTTGTGTTAATAACCTTTTCAAAATTCAATTCAAAAGCCAGAGCAAAAGACAAATGAATGAATTCAACATAATTAGGTAAACTAAGTTGAATTGTTGATTCCTTATGTTGCAACTGAACCAATGAGAGTTCAGTACTTGGAATTGGGGAAGACAACAGTCCAAAAGGAAAGGACATAATAATAAGAATAAGGTGTTGTTTATTGTAGAATATTGTGATTAATATACCATATGGGGAAAGTCACAAGGCCACAAGGGGGTGGCATAGTGGGAAGTTCCATGTAAGGTTTGGAGCTAATGAATAACTTGTGCAGGGAACAACAGGTCAAATTGGCAACACTCCTAATTAGGATGAAGTACCTGCCATTTGACATTGCCATCAGGTTAATCCATAACGTTAGATACGTCAAGGGGCAACTCATTGAGCGCCCCCTGTGTATTGTAAGATACGTTAGCAGGCAAGCCTAGAAACTTGGTTGCAACACCCCCCTTGGCCCCTGTTTGTTGTCAGACACCAGGCTGGAGTTTGCGGAAGGTCTGGGAAGGTCCGCACAAACAACCTTTGTGTGGGGATGGCGCGGCAGGGGCGCAAGCAGTCATGGTGAAGCTTCTTGGTATTCCCTTGGGCATCCTCAAGTTGGTAGGTGTGGTTGTCATAGATTGCAGCTATCTTGAAGGGCCCTAGGTGGTTGGGTTCTAATTTGGCAGAATTGGGATTGAGGGTTTATATGGGGTCACCTACGGTGTATCTAGCTTTGAGGTGTTTTGTCCCTCCCGCAATCCGCTTGTGTTTGATCTCCTGGGCTTTGGCACGCCATTGGTCTAGGGAGGGCGTTGTCACTAGGGGGGCTTGTCGGGAACCTTGGACCGTAGTTTCCCCTGTTCAACCCCAGTCAGGCTGTCAGGTGTTCCAAAGGCCAGGGTGCTAGGGCTGAACCCAGTGCCCCTGTTGATTGTTGCTTACAGGATCAGTAGGGCGGTGGAAAGATGTTCAGTCCACGCAGTGTTAGGGTGCTCTTGTGAGAGCTTGGCAATCAGTTGAACCAGGGAGCCATTTAACCGTTCCATGCGGCCATTGGCTTGCAGATGGTAGGGGGTTGTGACTATATGCTGGAGCGCGTTCTTGACGCAGTATGCCTTCACAACGTGTCCAACAAGTTTGGGTCTGCCATCTGTGATGAGACGCTTGGGTCGCCCAAAGCAAGCCACAATATCTTTGCCAATAAAGCGGGTAATGGTGGTGGCAGTGTGGTTAGTTGTTGCCCACACCACTGGCCAACAGGTGAAGTAGTCAATAGCGGTGATAATATACTTCTTACCCAGTCTGTCTTTGGGGAGCGGTCCCACAATGTCAAGAGCCCACTGCTCAAAGGGTTCCATAGCCTTGATGGGTAGGAAAGACTTGGGAAGTGCAGGTTTGGACATATTCTTCTCACACAACACACACGTCTTGAGGAGGTCCAAGATATCTTGCCGCATGCGCAGCCACCAAACCTTACGTTTCATGATCTTGAAGCGGTTACGCCCTCTGATGTGACCCAAGGTTTGGTGGTAGTGCAAGATGGTGTCCCCTTGTTGGGTGGTGGGAATGTAAGGCGTCTTCTCACCTGTCTCTGCCTGGCGGCAGACAATTCCAGCATCAATGGTGAACTGAATTTTGTTGTCCTTCAGCTTGGAGATGGTGACCAAGTTAAGGCCCTTGTAGTGGGTTGCCTCAGGGCGCAGGTAGAGCATGGGCCAGTCTGGGTCCAAACCGTTGTCCCCAGTGATGGACACTACGTAGAGTTGTGAAAGAGTGTTGGCTGTGACAAGTTCCTTTCCAGGCTTGTATTTGATGCGTAACTGATAGGGGGATAGACGCTCAACCCATCCTGCCTGGCGGCGTGTCAAATGAGACTGTGTTGAAGTATTGGAGTGACTTATGGTCCGTCAGAACACAGGGTGGGAAGGTCGCACCTTCCAAGTAACAGTGTCACTTCTCAACACAGTGTACAATGGCTGCCAGTTCTTTATCATGAATGGGGTAACATTGTTCCGAGTCAGTGAGCTTCCTGGACTCATATGCTATGGGCAAGAAGATGCCATTGTCAGTTTCTACCCTTAGCAGGCCCCCTATGGCCCTGTCAGAGGTGTCAGTCTCGAGTTTGTACTGTCGGTTTTGGTTGGGGAACTGCAGTACTGGTGCCGTTGTGAGCCTTTGCTTCAACGTCTTTAAGGCTTGATCTCTGGCGGGGGTCCAATGGAAGCGCTGTTTGGTATTGAGGAGCTCAGTGAGAGGTGAAATTAGTTCTCCGCAATTGGGGATGAACTTGCATACATAGGCAACCATGCCCAAGAATGTTTGCACTTGGTCCACATCAGTGGGGGCGGCATGCTAGTGATTGCCTTGATTTTGGCGGGGCCGGGCTTTATCCCTTGGGCAGAGATGGTGTGCCCAAGGAATATTAACTCCAACTTGAGAAACTCACATTTGGAGGGTTTAGCTTTTAGCTGATTTTTCCAAAGGGTGTCAAGGACAGCGCGGAGGTGTTGGAGGTGTGTGGTTTGATCTTGACTGAAGACAATAATGTTGTCAAGGTACACCACCACGCACTTTCCAATCAGTTCCTCAAAGGCTTTGTTCATCAACATGGCAAAGGTGGAGGGAGCGTTGGTCATTCCAAAGTTCATGACACAACACTCAAACAACCTGTAGCGTGTGCAGAAGGCAGTTTTTGCCTCATCCCCTGGTGCAATGCAGACCTGGTTGTACCCTGCAGTGAGATTGATCTTGCTAAAGATCTTTGCGCCTGCAAGTGTATCAAACAGGCCGTCAATCAGCGGCAGGGAGTACTTATTTTTAACTGTCACCTTGTTTAAGGCGCAGTAGTCTGTGACCAGGCAAAGAGACTCATCCTTCTTAGCTACAAAGAAGATAGTTGCCCCGTATGAAGATAGCAAGGGGCAAATAAAGCCCTTATCAAGCGCGTCCACAAGGTGCTGGCAGAGGGTTTCATCTTCCTTTGGTGTGAGGCAGTATAATGGTTGTGCTTTAGGTAATGATCCTTGAAGTTGTACAGCGTGCTGGATCTCCTGGGGTGGAGGTAGTTGTTAAAGTGTTTCACTGAATACATCCTTGTACTCCTTGAGGAGTGCAGCTAGCGCTGGTGGTGGTGATGATGACAAGGGAGGGACTGCAGATGATTCTGCACGGATAACTTTGACTGAACATTGGTTAAAGTCTAGTTTCCCCCCTTGAAGTTGTATGAGCCCGTCTCTGTTATCCTGACAAACACAGTGTCATGTAGTAGCTTGTTCATTTCCACAGGGTAGATCTGGAACCCCACCTCATTCCTATTGAGGGTGATGACAGAGGTATCCCAGTTGATGTAGAGATGGTTATGCAGGAGCCAGTTGAGGCCAGCAATTACGTTGTGGCTGAGGCCAGCCATGATTGGCCCAGAGAGCTTAACCTGGACGTTCCCCATTCTTACGGAGAAGGGTACTGTCTCGTGGGTGATGGCCACTCTGTGGGAGTCAGCTACACATACTGATTTGAATCTGCTGGGTACTCAGTCTAATTGTTGGAAGTCAGCAAACACCTGATCTACCATGGTGTGATCAGCCCTGGTATCTACCAGTAACTTGTGGGTGTTCCCACAGAAACGGAAGGGATAGGACAAGTGTGTTACTTTATTGGAGGAATGAGCGGCTTGTAACACGGGGTCATTGCTATGGACCTGAAAGACGTCTAGGGTTTTGACCTCGTGAATACTGTAGTTGCGGGAGTTCTTTGCAAGCAAGGGCTGAGAGGGCAAGTCAGTTGGGGTTGTAAGGCCTCTCATTGTTACAACCCCCAGGCTTTTCCCTGGTCCTTGATTAGCGCTAGCTGGAGCTCCCCCCTTGTGGGGGCGTTTAGCTGCACTTTCTTGTTGACGAGGTTGGCAACGGTCCACTTGACCTTGGTCATTGTTGGGTGCAGGATGTGGTTGGGGTGGAGCATTGTTGGTGCGGCAAAGCCCATTGAAGCCTGGTTATTGGCCTCTACAGTGGCTTTATAACAGTCATCAATAGAGGTGCAGCAACTGACGGGGACCCACTTGCAAATATGGGGTTTTAACCCATTAACAATGAGAGTGAGCAACATGGTGTTCCCATTGGTCACGGCTTTGGGGGCAGCAGCAAGGGCTTGTTGCCAAGTGGCAAGGTACTTGGGGACAGAACCAGTCTGCTTGATGGCTAAGAGGGGAGTCCCCAAGACAATGGGAGAGAAAGTTCCACTATATTAGGATTTGGCGACATCTCAAAATGTTGCCCAGGTGACGTCAAACTCCTGGCTGGCCCAGTTGGTGAACCACACAGCGGCAGGTCCTGTAAGGCAGCCAGATGCTGTGGCAACCCACATGGACTCCGGGACCTGACAGATACAAAGGCGTGTTTTGGTGGACTGGAGCCAACTGATAATGTCAGCTCCTTTGACACCGCCAGTGAAGGACTCTAGTTGGAGGTTGAGCATATGTTGAGACAGGTCCAACTGTGGCGGGGTGACACTAGCGTCACGCTGCCCGAGGCGGAGCCAATTGTATACACTGATAAGAACTAGCTGATCTTGATAGATGACATAACCTGCAGGAATGTCCCCCTTGGGGATTGGGAGGAATGTCTCTTGTTGTGGAGTAGCCATGTGGCCTGTACTCTGTCCTTTCTTGGGGGGAATTTTGTTTTTAAAATAGGTCGTAAACCTACTTCTGCTACCACTGTTGCAACTGAACCAATGAGAGTTCAGTACTTGGAATTGGGGAAGACAAAAGTCCAATAGTAAATGACAGAATAATAAGAATAAGGTGTTGTTTATTGTAGAATATTGTGATTAATATACCATATGGGGAAAGCCACAAGGCCACAAGGGGGTGGCATAGTGGGAAGTTCCATGTAAGGTTTGGAGCTAATGAATAACTTGTGCAGGGATCAACAGGTCAAATTGGCAACACTCCTAATTAGGATGAAGTACCCGCCATTTGACATTGCCATCAGGTTAATCCATAACGTTAGATACGTCAAGGGGCAACTCATTGAGCACCCCCTGTGTATTGTAAGATATGTTAGCAGGCAAGCCTAGAAACTCGGTTGTAACACTTATTAACGTGGAACCCTTCTTTAGGGTTCTGAGTTTGATCCCCATGAATCTCCTTTTTGATAAATACACTGGTTTTAAAAACATTTTTATGGTGTTGTTTGGTCAAGGATTTTAGGCCCAGATTATCAATAAGATTAATTTAGTCAGGGAAAGAATCCCTGACAGTTCTGGTGTCTAGGTGATACAGATGAAAAGAGTATCAAAAATAGGTATGGAATCAGATTGATGAATCAAAGTTTCATAACAAATTTATTTGGTAAGAATGATGATAAGAATCTTTCTGGTGCTTCTGGCATATATAGTCATTCACATACAGATGTCTCTGGGCATTATTCTGGTGCTATCTGGGTGGCAAGGTTTGGAATCTAAAATTCTGATGGTTGTTTGACTGTTTCATCATTATTTTTATGGTCTTCAGGAACAGCTGCTTGGCTTACTGGTATCCTATCTTTTCCTGACTGGTCATTGGTTCTGCTAGGTTTGGCTACAGGTTTCATGGGGTAATTTTCAATTTAATTACCATTTTGGGCTGGCTTGACAGGCATTTATGAGGATTAAGAACTTGATTAAAAAGGGGGTTCCCAATTGGGAACCCCAAAATTACTAAATGGAGGGTGGGCTTGAGCTGGGAGCTCTGGGAAGCTAAAATTAGCCTTCCCAGGCCCAGCCAAACCCACCAAGGCTTGGGCATAGCTTTTGGGGCCCAGAATGGGCCCTGCAGCTGTTATCTGGGCAGGAATGATTCCTGCACCTCAATTTTTGCTTTTCAAACCAAACCCAGGTGCAGGCAGGCTCCTTCCACCTGGTGGTTGGGAGTGGTTTCAAATCATGCTTGGGGATTTGAATTTGTTACTTTTGTAAAAATCATATAGTAAATCCAAAAAAATGCTCATTAATAGTGTGCACTATGTTGTGTTCTGAGGCGCGGCACAGACACACAACAGGGAATCCTAACCTTAGGATTGGATTTGTACTAAGTCTCAGTTAGATGACAGGGAAGGCAATTGCGTTTACCTTGCGGCCCTGGGATGAATAATCTCTGCTAGGCGTGGCTAGTGAGAGGCGCAGAAGTACAGAAGACACAAAGACAAAAATGTGAATAGAACTTAATTTTTATTGGTGAATGTGAAATGGAATATATAGTGGTTAGGAATACCACAAAACACTACCAGGACGGTAGGATCACTTGCCACAAGCATGAGTGGGGCAAGTGAGTTGCGCAGAGTCAGGAAACCAAACAATCATATTTCCTAAAGCAGAAGCCAGTTCATTTTGAGAGTCAAAAGCAAAAGCGAGAGATTTGTCTTCAAAATGGCCCAACAAAGGCAAAATCAAAACATGGTGAATGCCGTTATTCACAACATTGCCCCCCTCTAGATTGGCCTTTGGGGGGTGATACTTGCGGAGGAACTTGGCGTGTACACGAGCAAAAGGGCAACCACTGGAGAGGAGCTTTACAGTGTACTCATGTCCTTGTTTGAAAGTCACCTCTAAAGGACCGATCCACAGGGAGTCCAGTTTGTGTGCGCGCCCACCCACACAGTGTTGATAGTATAGGACATGGTCACCAACAGCAAACTCAGGCAGGGGGGAGTGCCCAGCATTGTCAGGAGAAAGCTCAAGCATCTTAGTCTTATAGGCAGAAGTGTAGGCAGTGGCTTGTATATCAA
Organism: Entomophthora muscae; assembly: GCA_014839935.2. Taxonomy (NCBI): domain Eukaryota; kingdom Fungi; phylum Entomophthoromycota; class Entomophthoromycetes; order Entomophthorales; family Entomophthoraceae; genus Entomophthora; species Entomophthora muscae. The sequence continues at coordinate 60,817 of QTSX02003826.1, read as the reverse complement.
TGATGAGGTTGACTAAGTCTTTGATGTGGTTGTCAGGGTTCATGGCCTTATCAGAGGAGAGTAGGGGAACCCCCAAGAGCAACAGAGTGGTGGCTTCACACCCATACAACATGGCAAAGGGGGAGTACCCTGTGACCCAATGCTTGCTCAGACAATAGGCAAAGAGGGCAGCAGGCAAGTATAGATCCCAATTGGCAGCGTCAGAGTAGGTGAGTTTTCTCATGATAGAAACCAGTGTTGAGTTGGCATACTCAACTGCCCCATTAGTGGAAGGATTATAGGGGGCAGAGAAAGACTGGTGAGTTCCTAGAGCTTCAAAGACAGAGGTTACAAGTTTGGCATTGAAGTTGGTCCCGTTGTCTGATAACAGCACTTGAGGACAGCCATGGCGGTAGAAAACATCCTGCAGCAGGAAGGCAGCAGTAGTCTTAGCAGTGATGTCTTTAGTAGGGCGAGTTTCCATCCACTTGCTGAAGTGGTCAACGGCAATCAGGATAAAGCGGCATCCGGAGCGTGAGCAGGAGAGAGGACCTACAGCATCAATGCTGACAGTGTGAAAGACATGTTGAGGGGGGAGACCAATTTGAACTCATGAGAAGCAGCTTGGGGCCTCTGAAGTTGGCAGTCATGGCAACTAGCTATGACATCTGGGATCAACAGGCAAAGATTCTCCCAGAAGTAATTCTTCTGAAGCCAGTCAAAGGTTTTGGCAATGCCTCCATGGCCAGTTTCCTTATGAGCTTGTGACACCAAGGAGAGGCAAAGACTGGGGCGCACGTATGGCAGGTATTGACCCCGCACCTTCTTGAATAGTTGGTTGTCGCGTATGAGGGTGTCTTCAGACAATTTGGACAGGGCAAGTTGAAACTCTTCTGTCTCACTTTCCCAGGAAGAAGGGTAGCCAAGTAGCTTGTACAGTTGGTCTGCCTCAGCAGGATGTAGGGCAAGGATGGGCATTTGGGATAACCCATCAGCGTTCTGATGTTGAATCCTGGGGCAATGAAGCACAGTGAAATCATAACCTTGCAGGCAGAGAGCCCATCTGGCTAAGCGTCCTTAAGGCTCCTTAAGTTGTTGTAACCATTTGAGCAAAGCATGGTCAGTGACAACAGTGAAATGGGTACCATACACGTAGTGGCAGAATTGTTTGACTGCATGCAGCACAGCGAGGCACTACTTCTCTGTAATGCTATAATTATTTTCATGATTATTCAGCATATGAGAAGTATAGGCTACAGGGTGGTCCACACCTTCATTGTTGAGCTGAGCAAAGATAGCCCCAATAGCAAGGTCACTAGCATCAGTGTACAAGATGAATTCCTTATTGTAATTGGGGTACACTAAAATGGGTGCTTCTTTGAGTTTCTGTTTTAGAGTCTTGAAGGCTTGCTGTTGGCTGGCAGTCCATTCAAAAGGGACATTACACAATAGTTGGACCAGGGGTTTTCTAGTATCAGCAAAATCAGGAATGAATTTTCTATAGTAACCCATCATGCCCAGAAAGTCTTGTACTTCTTGGAGGTTGGTGGGTGGAAGCATTTTATCAATGGCCTTGACCTTCTTGGTCATTGGACAAATTCCCGTTTGGGTTACTTCATGGCCCAGGAATTCAAGGCGCTCTTTGAAGAAAGCACACTTAGAAGGCTTTAACTTGAGGCCAGCTTCTCAGATCTTTATGAACACCTCTTTAAGATGGGCTAGGTGATATGTGAAAGTTGCGCTGAAGACTTTTATAACATCTAGGTAGACTAAGACACACAACAACTTCAAATCACGCAGGATGGAATCCATGGCCCTCTGGAAAGTTGCTGGGGCATTACAGAGCCCTTGCGGCATGCAGGTAGGTTCAAACAATCCTTCTGATGTAATGAGTGCAGCCTTCTGACAGTCTTCAGGAGAGAGGTCAACTTGCCAGTAGCCAGACGCCAAATCCATGGCAGAGAAAAACTTAGAACCTCCAAGGCGTTGAAGGGCGTCATTAATGCGCGGTAAAGGATAGGAATCTTTCTTGGTTAGAGAATTCAACCTTCAATAGTCCATCACAATCTGGTGCCCACCATCTTTTTTCTTTAAGATGAGCAGGGGGGAAGCCCAGGGACTTTGAGAGGGAGCTAGCAGTTCAGCATCCAGCAGTTGTTTGAGCTCCTTAGAAACCTGTGCATCTTCCACTTGGCTGTGGCGGTATGGCTTGTAACAAAAGGGGGGAGAATCTCCTGTGTCAATCTGATGAATCACACCTTTGGCTAGTCCATAATTGGTACTTATTTTTAGCAAAGATGTCTGGGAACTGGTCTAGTAAATCAAGCACCTCTTTCTGTTGAACCAGGGACAACTGAGGGAAGTCTTGGGCAGTGAACAGAGATAGGACTTGAGGCTCGTCTTTGGGTAGGTTAAAGTCTTGAAACGTTCCAAAAGGGTGAAGAGACAAGATGTCAGGAGCATTTAACAACTTTCTGTAACCAACGAGCTGTCCTCTGGATACTGTCATAGGAAGCGTGGTAAGGTTGGCAACTAGTAATTAAATGGGATCCTTATGGGAAACGTCCAGAATTCCAGGACAAATGTAAGGCTTGTTACGCCCCAGCAAAGGAGAGGAGTACAACTCTAAGAAAGTCCATTCAGGTAGTTCATATGATATCTGGGAGTCTATGATAGCCTGAGAGCCTGGGAGGATGGTGATAGCAGACGTGGCCATGAGAGGGATTCCCTCAGTTGCAGGACAAGCCATGGGAGGACACTTCATGTTAGCAGAATGGGTTTGGTATTTCAGGGTGAAAACTCCAGTGGGGTACTCCAGAGTACATGTCTTCAAACGTTTACCGGGAACTTTGATTGGCTCTTCAAAGATCAGGGGGACTTTGTACCCTAGGATAGAAAGATAACCATCCTTTAGGTTGATGATCCCATTATATTCCCGAAGGAACTGGGTACCAACCAAAAGGTCATAGCTCTCATTTTCTAGAACAACAGCTGGTGCAGCCAACAGGAGTTTACCAAATTGCATTGGTAAGGCAGAGTACACACCAATGGCGCAAGTCATGGAGAGACCAGCGGTGCCATAGGATTGATGGTAGTTGAGATCAGGGACCAGCTTAAGCTTCATCATCAGTTTAGAAGAAACAACGTTGACAGGAAAACCGGTGTCCAGGACGGCTTTGATCTTGACCTTTTGGATAGATATCTCTACTCGAGTGGTGGTGCATCCAAAGGGTGGCAGAACAGCCAAGATATCCTGTGCCTCAGCTAGTTCCTTGTCCCATTTATCAATCATGCATTATAGTCCCAGAAACTCCTTATATACAGTTTGGAGAGGGAGTGAGACAGATACATTCTTGAAAACGGCGTCTGCAACTTCAGCGGCTTCTTCTGATGATTCCACTAATACAGGGGACCGTTTTTCCTGAGTAAGATAGGGGCGGGAGACAACTGCTTTGGCCTCAGACAAGGGCTTGGCGGTAGTTGTAGTCTTCCCAGATTGTAGCTTGTAGGGAACTGCAATAGTCTCAGGGACAGCAAAAACAGAATACCTGTATGCATCAGGGTCTTCAACATAAGATTCATCCACATCAGAATCATCAGAAATGTCATGGAACAGGAGGAGGATAGGAGGAGCTTCATCATCAGCAGGCTCAGAGTCAGTAGCAGGCAGAGGTGTAGAAGGAGACTGGGAAGAATTGTCAACCAAGAGCGTCTCCGCCTCTAGATTGACTTTTATTTTCCCAACTGATCCTTGGGATCAGCTCCTTCAACCCGCAGATTGGTGCAGACGCAAGAGTGGTGGCCTATCTGACTGCAGTTGTGGCAACCCTGACGTTGAGGAGGATTTTGGGAGTTCATAGTGAGAATACAAGGGCCGCAAGAAGAGGAGCCAGAGTTGGAAGTGGCACAACTTTCCTGAACGACTGCCCCAGAATGGGTAAGATGCATATCTTGGAGCAGTGTTTTTATACTTTTCATGGAGGACAGCATAGCCTTGTGGGCCTTGAAATGGAGGCATAGGAGTTGATTCACCTTGAGGGCCTGGGCGCAGGCCATATATGCTTCATGCGCCGTCAATTGTCTGCTTGTTATTAACTGTTGTCCCTCCATGTAAAATCTGTTGGCAAATTCAGCTAATGTCTCCTTGGGCTTGAAGGATATGTGCATTAAAGCATCCTTTTTCACCTCCAGGCTAAGATCACCACCAAACTTGTCAATCAGGAGCTGCTTCATGTCCTCCCAGGTCTCAATGGAGGGCAGCTCTGGTACGACTACCTCTTGGCAGGTCAGGTGTAGGAAAGTCAGAATATGTTCTTTCTTAACTTTGTCTGATGCTTGTCTCATAGCAGTCTTGTAAATAGTTAAGAAGGCTGCAATAGTCAAGGTTTTAGGATAAAAGACTTGCTTAAAAGTAGGCTTGGAATTTGCCTCAGGAGTTGGACCACCATTGTTGCTATTGAGTACATTTATGTGCAGGGAGAACTCAGCTTCAGATTTGGAGGGGGATTGTCTAGCCCACAGTTGTCAAACACTTTCTTCAAGGGTCGTCAAAGTCTTGGTGGTTCTGGCACCCATAGTTTTGGCTAGAGCGGTCTGTTGTTCAGTAACATCTAGGTGTTGTCCTTGGGTAGTGACAACCGTGGAGAGCTCAGCCAGTTGCAAAGTAAGGGATGGCCCCACTGATAGGCAAGGGGTGAATCTGTCATTTACCAAATCAATCAACTCACTCATCTCCTGTACGTCCCTGTCTAACTCAGTCTGGTCTCATTTCAAATGATCCACCTCATTAGCTAGGGCAATCAACTCTCTGGCACAGTGGATTTGAGGAGCCCCTGCCAAACCAGGACAATAATCATCCTCCTTGTTAACCCCAAGTGGACTAGCAGCGGCCGTCACTACCTCACGTAAAGCAGCAACTTCTTGCTGTAGTTCAGCAACCTGAGCAGTCAGCGCAAGAACCTGGGGATCAGGTTGAGGCATTTCAGTAGGACGTCCTTGGCTACGAGTGGAAGCATGTAATTCCCGGATGGCTTCCCAGATTTTCTGCTCTCTGTCCACCAGATTATCAGCAGGAGAAGGCAGAACATCAGGTTTGGGAGTGGACAGCTCATTCCCCTGACTCTGAAGTTTGGCAATAGCTGCGGCAGTGGTAGCTCTCTCTTGATTGAATTCTGCACTGAGCTCATTTAGACCTTGGGCTGCAAGGTCATCTACCTGTTGCAATTGCTCAAAGGAATTGACACTGAATGCATTGAGCTGTTGCACTAGGCACTCAAAATTGGAGAGATAGGCGTTTAGAGTGGAGTCTACTTGAGTGTGCCAGGGTTGTTCTAACTGGTGAAACTCATGTAGTTGCTCCCTAACGTACTCAGGGATGGACTGGTGTATTTGCTTGATGGAATTGACTAAACGTGTTTGAGAGGTGACCAAATCACGCTGATTGTCAGATATCAGGGAGAACAGGGAATGAATCCATTGTTGGTAGGCGGCAAACTGGTCCCAATGATGGGTAACAGCTGCTTGTAGAGACGAGATTTCTTGAACGTGGAGTCCCAACACCATCTGGTGGTGGGCCAAGGCGGGCTGTACAAAGGATGGCAGCAGATGATTAGCGGGGCCAGCCGCTGGGAGGAGATGTTGTGGAAACTGAGGGGCCACAATTAACTCATAGTATTTGGCATGGCTAAACTGTAACTGAAGGCAAGGGATGGCCCCGTCCTGAGCTATCCCAAGGGCTACTGCCATGACTTGTTCCAAGTCAGGGGTACCCATAGGGTAAGCAACTAGGCAGGGACCATTCCCAAGGTTCAGTACAGTAGGGACAATAGGCGGGTTGGCGATGTCTTCCTCAATAGGAGGGCTGGTAATTTCAGGCAAGGTTGACTCCCAAATAGGCGGAGGCAAGGGACCTTCAAACGTAGATGTGAAAGGGATAACCAAGGGGCTTACAGCCCCTGTAGTGAGCACCATTTTTGTCTTGTTCTGAGGCGCGGCACAGACACACAACGGGGAATCCTAACCTTAGGATTGAATTTGTACTAAGTCTTGGTTAGATGACAGGGAAGGCAATTGTGTTTACCTTGCGGCCCTGGAATGAATAATCTCTTCTAGGCGTGGCTAGAGAGAGGTGTGGAAGTACAGAAGACACAAAGACAAAAATGTGAATAGAACTTAATTTTTATTGGTGAATGTGAAATGGAATATATAGGGGTTAGGAATACCACAAAACACTACCAGGACGGTAGGATCACTTGCCACAAGCATGAGTGGGGCAAGTGAGTTGCGCAGAGTCAGGAAACCAAACAATCATATTTCCTAAAGCAGAAGCCAGTTCATTTTGAGAGTCAAAAGCAAAAGCAAGAGATTTGTCTTTGAAATGGCCCAACAAAGGCAAAATCAAAACATGGTGAATGCTGTTATTCACAACACACTAAATCTTCCATCTTGCTCAGAGTTTTTTCCTTGGATTTAGGAAATCTTTTGGACCATCTGGAAAAAATATTGCTGTAAAAAACCAAATGGGGCACTATACCTTTTTTATTGAGTGCATACATCAGTAGTATAGGTCCCATACTTCTTTCTGTTTCTGTCAAAAACTCTTTTGATATTAATTGCAACAAGGGCAAAAACACTATACTTTAATTTTTTAATCCTTTGATGATGGAGGACTCCAGTCATGCCATGAAAAATATAATGGGAAGAAAAGATCAGGCAACTGTTCATATCAATGAGAGTGGGTTGCGCAAATAGCGCTTTGGGCCAAAGATGCATACAGAAACGTCAAAATCTTATAAATGGTCAGCATAATGACAAATGAGTTAAATTTAAATTGAAAAAATTGAATTCAAATTTTTTTAAAGATGTAACCATTTTTAATTGACATTTTCAATCTTGAAATTTTAAGGCAGGTATTAGAAAGTGTAAATTAACTTTGGCCAAAATTGATTTACAACCAGTCTTTACAGCTCCTAATTTTTATTTGCAGGTTTAAAAGCAGAGATGTCGCCCTGAAGGCTTGAATGCAAGTCATGGAGCCTGGGTCAGCAAATGAAGGGTGAAAAAAGGGCTTCTCAGGTGTAGACTTAAGAGTTGGGATCACTCAACTCCATATAAAGAAAATCTGGGCCTTTTACCATTCAACAGTGGAATTTTTACCTGTTTGATGTCCAACTGTTAGGGTTTCAACAGTGTTAAAATAAAGCTCTGAAGGCTGCTTTTCCCATCCCCAGGGCCAATCTGGACCTGTTTTTACACTACAGTGATATCAATCCTGCTAAAGAAATCTTCATATGTAAGAATAACAAACAAATTGGCAACCAACACTTAGGGGTATTTTTAATATTAACCTTGTTGAGAACACATTATTTCATGACCAAGCAAAAGAAAACATCCTTCTTGACCACAAAAAATACTTCAGACCCATACAGAGATAAGGAGGGTAGATGAAGCCTTTGTCTAAGGTGTGCATAAGGTATAGGAGGGATGTTTTGGATTTATTTAGTGTTAAACATTAGAGGGGGTGGGCCTTAGATAATGATCCTTAAGGTTAAATGTTGTGCTGTACCTTGGGAATGATGGTAGTATTCTGGGATTTCACTTAGCATGCCCTTAAACTCCTTGAGGAGCATAAAGTAGTTTTAAATGATATGGCAGCAAGCAAAAACAATTCAGATTTAAACAAAATAAACTCAGATTTTAAAAAAATTAAAAATAAATAAATTTATATTGATTTACAATAGATTTGGATTTATTTTAATTATGTTTAAATCTGAGTTTATTTTGTTTAAATCTGAATTGTTTTTTCTTGTTGCCATAGCTTTTAAAACTACTGTATGAAGTTTCAGTGATACCATGAGTGTGAGAGCAGCCCCTTGGCCTTGGGATGGATAACCTCAACTGACTACTGGTTGAATCCAAGCCTCCCCCCAAAAAAAATTTGGGTGTGCAGTAATAAATGGGGTGTAGATAAGGAAGAAAAACCTTGCTGTCAATCATAATCAAATCACAATTTCAACAGCAGCCACAAAGCTTAATGTCAACAATTCCAGGGAGACCACAGGGGAAAAGAAATGAACTAAAGCTCAAAAGAAACAGATAAACCTGAATGGCCAAGGATACTAACAAGTTTTGAGCTTTATTAGGCTATAAAATGGTGAAGCAGAGTCTTTTACAACTCTTTCATTTATTTAATAGAGGGTTTTTCTTGGACTTTTCCAGTAGCTCTTTGAAGAGATATTCTAGCACAATTCAGTAAGAATCCTCAATCATTCAACAAGGATCAAAGTGAAGGCCCAAGGGGGAGGAAGAGTTTTACAGGTGTCCCCCTTGATGATATATACAGGCCCATGCCATGGAGAGGCCTGCCCCTCTCAAAGAGATTCACCTGGAACCCCACTTTATTGTGCTTGATCAGGATGACAGAGGTGTCCCAGTTGATGTAGGGGATTTTATGACCAAGCCTAACTAAGCTAGCCGTTATTTTGGAGCTGAGTTCTGGCACAATGGATTCTAAAAGGTTGGCATGAAAGTTACTTGTCCTTACTGAAACCTCACCAGCTGTGGGTGTGATGGTTACCCTTCTGGAGCCAGCTACCTGCACAGATTTAAAGCAGTTAGGGGTATGGTTCAGCTGATAGATGCCTGAAAAATACTGGTTGGCCATGGTGTGGCCTTCCCCAGTATCTAGGAGAAAACAATAAGTATTTACAAAGAAGCAAAAGAGATATCTTAAACCGCTTATTTTATTTTAGGTTTGACTAGCCGGTAAGGTTGGGTTGTCAGGGTGCACTTGGAAGACCTCTTGGGTGTTCATTGTATGCTCATGGTAGTGTAGGGGCTTTTGTCTAAGAGCAATTGAGAGTGGTTGTGGGGCTCCTGTTCACCAGTCCCCAATATTTGTCCTGGGTCATAGCCAGGGACCAACTGGAAGGAGTTGCCATTCCCTAGTAGCAGTAGGTGGCTTGCTTGAAGTTTCTTATACTTGGCCTGTATTACTGAAAATTCTTCCAATACTTTTCCTATAACTGGACAGGCATTCCCATCATGCACTTGTACTTCAGCTGGTGCTAGTCCCTCTGTGGGCCTGTATCAATCCTTCAACAACCTAGTAAACTCATTCTCAATAAATTTCCTCCCCTTATCTGCCGTCTCAAGGTGTCTAGTTAACCTTTCCCACTCCTCCTGGGAAGACTTACTAGTGGCAAACCTTCAACAGCTTTGGCAGTAGGTGTCTACCTCCCCTTGGCTAGGGTAGAAAATATTGGGTAACTCACTCATAAGGTCTATCTTTACTACTGGGAAATTTGAGCAGGGGTTGAAATGGGCTTATATTTGCTTTCAGAAGGAAGATACCCTTAGAAACCTTCTGGTATATGGCCCAGGAGTCTGAGAAACAATTGATATGTGCCAATACTTAGATTAATCTAACAATCTCTTGGACTCCTTGTACTTGATCTTGGGCTCCTGCTCCTTGGTCTTGGGCTCCTGCGCTTTGGTCTTGGGCTCCTGCACCATAGTTGTGGGCTCCTGTGCTCTAATCTTATGCTCCTGCGGTCTGTCTTTGCTCTGGCTTCTTATCCTTGGTCTTCTGCTCCTTCTGTAGCTTTTGTGGCCTTTGTAATCCACTTGATCTAGTCCCTGAAGAGTCTCAGATAGCTCTCCCTTTTATAGCCCCTTGTTTCAGACCAAAAACCTCTCTCAGATCTCTGGTTTTCCAGGCTTAAACTATATAGTTTCTTCTGCTCTATAATAAATTAAACCTTCTAACTTACTTCAGCCAATTAAAAATCAGCTTTTCCTGCTTCATTCCCCCATTTTTAGGCCTAACCTCTTCAGTTAAAGCCCTTAAAACAGTTACCAAACAAGCTTTGACTTTCTGCCAATCAAAATCTATATTGAACTTTTTTGCCAAAACGTTTGTCCAAATGACTTGCTCTTGACCCTGGTCCAAACCTGGCGCTGTCTTGCCCCAGATAAACACCTGCTCCACGTTTAGAGCAATTTTGCCATCATTCCTGTCACATTTCTCTGGGAAACCTTGAGCGCTTCCAAATATGTTTTATTTAGGGGATTTTTGAACCCTAATTTCTTCAATGTTTCTCCAAATTTCTCTGTGCTTTTCTTAACATTTTAGTCATTTAAACTTGCTTGTTGCTTGCTTCTTGCTTCTCTTAATATTTTTGTCAAAACTCCAGCCTTTGTCCTCAAAGTTTCTCTGTCCTTTTTCTGGCCACTTTGGCTCCTTTCTACTCAATAAATTCTTAATAAATTTAAAGTTCAATTTCTGTAAATTATTTCTTTTTCTTTAATCTTTATCCATATGATAATTAATTCTTTCTTTATATCATATTTTTTGGCAGCATTAAATCATTATTTAAATTCTTCTTTCTTATTATTAATCCTTCTTGCAACAGTATAAATCCAGCATTATTGCTCTTTCATCTACTTTTGCTGGTCCTTCTCAACCAACTTCCAGTTCCTCAGCTAGTCCTGCTCCATGATCTTCTAGTCCTTCAGCTAGTCCTTTCCATGACCTTTCTAGTCCTTCAGCTAGTCCTTACTATGAACCACCTAGGTTATATTCCTCACTATGAGCCTCCAGTCCCTCAGCTAGTCTTCACTGTGATCATCCAGTCCTTCTTACTAGTCTTCACTGTGATCTTTTTCCTATGAGCCAATTTTGGTTCCATTTCCAGTTCCCGTTACCAATACCTCAGACAAAAAATAAGTCTACAGGCCTACTGGTGTTTTACTGGGCCCTTGCAAGTGAACTCCACTTGGACCATTCAATCAAAGACAATTCTCATGTCTGTGCAGTTGTCTTTACTCACTCAGGTGGTTAATTCTGAGCTTTCAGGTGTAAAGTAACCAACTTTACTTCCCAGAGGCCTTATCATTGTCAAGCTCTGCAGCTGCTTCCCCAAGAAGCTACCCTGGTAACATCTCTGTGCATATACATGCTCCCAATGGTAGCTTTAAGACCTCCAAAAAGCCTCTAGGAAACACAAACAAGGACACCATACCAATCTGTTAGGTAGGATGCTTACCCACAGACTTTCTGTGAGTGCACAAGGCATGTAAAGCTATTTCAGCTCCTCCCTTTCCTAGCAGCCAATTTTACCTGCTAGGTCACATCACCCATTCTTCCCAGAAGCCTATGTTACCTGCTGGGGAAAAGAGCCACTCCCCACTCCTAGTAGCCAATGTTACTTACTGGGTGGAGACACCTATCCTGCACACTAGCATCCAATATTACCTGCTAGGCTTCATCACCCATCCTTCCCAGCAGCCAATGTTACCTTCCAAGGAGGAGAGCCATCATCCTCCCCTAGTAGCTAACATTACCCACTAGGCTCAGACCCTTTCAACTAGCACCCTAGCAGCCAATGTTACCTTCTAGGCTACTCTACTCCCCACCCCTAGTAGCCAATGTTACCTACTGGGTGGAAACACCTAACCAGCCCCTATGCAGACAATGTTGCCTGCAGGGCTAGTTCATCCTCTACCTCTAGTAGCCAATGTTACCTACTAGGAAGGCCTTACCTTCCCTAGTAGCCCATGTTACCTACTAGGCCTCTACCTGTCTCAAAACTACTATTCATGACCAACTTTCATCATAGAGTCTTTATTGAAGAAAATCATCCCTTGCCTGCATAACAGCTTCCATGTGGACCAACACGGTGGTGCTGGGTGAGATCATAGGATCTCACACATCTACCACCACTGGGGGCTTTACAACTTATGTACTTGGGTCAGCTGAAGTTTTCTCATGTGAGAATGTTTGTTGTTAGCTTTCTGTTGGCAGGGCTTTTGATACTCTACCTGGCTATGTGAGCTTCCAGGCATCATAGGGGCTGGGCTTAAGTTTCATCTGTGTTTCAGAGACCCAAAGTAGCCTTGAAATTTGCCTCTAAAATGGCTTTGTAGTATTTGTTGATGTAGATGCATTTTCCAACTGGCACCCACTTACATAGGTAGGATTCTAAATTGATGACAAAATTAAGAAGCATTATGTGCTCTTTGACAATAGCTCTTGTCATGGCTCACCATGACAGAGTAGCTTTGCAAAGTCACGTTTTAAAAGCTTGGATTGATAAAGCCACTTCTTTCTGTCAGAAAGCTACCTTGATGATCTCCCTAGGTACCCTAGATCAAAAGTTATGGCGATTTAAAGAGCCGAGTTCAAAAACCCTGTCAGCATGTCCCAAAATGGTCGCAAGATTGGATTTCAAATCAAGACAAGCAACAATTAGTAAGCGGGCAAATCCAACCATATCTCAGCTTCCAGTGATCAGTTTTGGACGTTCTTACGCTCAAATGGAAGCCCCAGATGAGGAAAATCCATCCAAAGTATTTTTAGATGACCAACTGAGACAAACCGCAAAGTTCAAATCTGGCCAAAAGAATATGACTAGAATTAGTCAGCTGATGTTTCAAACTTTTAGCATGACCCTCCAGATAGAGAGACAAGGACCTTCAGGAAGAATCTTGAATAATCTCAAAGACCAATGTAAATAGTATAAAAAGAACCTAGTTCCCCTTTTCATCATTGTGATCATTCTTGGTCTGAATAATAAATAAATGACTTCTCTTAGACTATAGTTTAAATGGATCAGAGTTGGGAGCCTGTGGGCCCTGACTGCTCTGGGCACAGTAATAAGGGCATTTTTTCAGGTAGTAAGGTACTTTGCAACACTGTCTGATGTCTGTCTTTGTGATGGCTAACTGAATGTCTTCATCACAATGAGTTAGAATGCTTCATCATAGCATTTTTTGACAGCTTTTTTAAGGTGGTCCACATTTTCTCTGCTTTGTGGGCTTCCCAAGTGTTAAGCTGAGCTGCAATAAAACCTCTCAAGTGGTCCAGGATAATGGCATCCAACATGAGTTTTGGGACCGGAAATATAAAAAGATGGTTTTCAGTATATTGTAACCAGCTGAAAATGATGATAATCTCTATACTGGCAGTTAAACTGTCCAACTGGAGGTTTAACATGTACTGAAAGAGGCTCAACTGGGGATTTAAGATGCTGATGTCAGGCTGATCTAGGTGAAGCTCATTGTAAACACTGAGCAACAAAATTTTGTCTTAGTAAATATCTTAACTGTCACAGTAGATTCCATAACGCCAGGAACTATTTGTTCAAGTTTAAAAGCTCAAAAAGCTGCAAAGCCATTAACCAAATTAACTTATTTGACAGATTTAAATCAAACAGTTGATCAAAAATGGGCTAATGCCACTCCAGTTTTTATTTGGATTTAATTTCCTCTTGCAAGCTGATTCTGATAAATCAAACTAATCTGAGAGTCACCCAATATAAACTTATTTATCAGAACGGTTGTCAGAAGTTAGTCACACAAGGGTTCTTTGCAAACTGGACTAGATACTCACTTGATGATGTGGAAGGAATAAGAGTCCAGGATCCAGGTGGTATTGCTTAGTCAAATTTTGATATATATAGGAAAATTTTCACTGTTCAACTCTTAAGAGTTGAGTCCTCCCTAAATTAGGCAACAGTGCCAAAATTGACTGTAGGGATGTAAAAGTGAGAATTCAAAAGTGAGAATGTAAAAGTGGCCATGTCGACACTTTTAAAATTTTAAAATTAAATTAAAACAGCTCATCTGAAACTAAAATTTATTATGGTCATATAATTTTTTTCATTCTCTCAACTAAAAAAGCCAAGAAAAAGTAATTACTTTATTATAAAAAACCATTTTGAAAATTTAAAAAGTGTCAACATGGCCACTTTTAGATTCTCACTTTTGAATTCTCACTTTTACATCCCTACAGTCAATTTTGCCACTGTTGCCCTAAATTACTCAATAAATCAAATATTTTCCTGAACTAACTTTATTTTAAAATGCATCAGGTAGTTGGCCTGCTGCGCTATATCCCCTATAGTTTGATTCTCAGTCAAATTATTACCAGAAGATGGGGTCCCGCTGTTGGCACTTTATTGTTGTTGCCTCCCAATGTTAATCCTGTGCCATCAAATCTTGGAGTTTTTCCTACTGTATCTGAAGCCAAGACCCTTGCTCCATCTCAATGTCCAGAATTTTATGCTGCAGACACCTTGAGTCTCTCCCAGGCAAAAATTCTAGGACTCTTTTGGTTAGGGTTGATCATTCTGCTTAATCCTAGTATATCTTTTGGAATTTTCCCAAGCAGTATTTGAAGCTTTGTTGGTGGTTGATCATCATTTGCATGTGGATTTGGGTGGTGATTCTCCACCACATGGAGACTGCTTCCTACTATCTGACCATTTCTGTCACATTAACCTTTGGAGATGGACAAAAAAGGTTGTCTGGGAAAGTTAGCCATACAGCCCTTACTCTGTCATTTCTTGGTGAAATCTTCTTAAATGTAGGCTTTTGATTGAACCTATCACTGGTACCAATGTTGCAACTGAACTAGATACTGTCCAGTATTTATGTTGAGAAAGACTACAGTTCAAGAGAAGGGCAGAAAAAGATTGGGAATATTATGATCTTTATTGAGAGAGGTAGTAATTATTATACTGTGCAGGAAATTCATTGGACCACAAAGGAGATGGCGCATGAGGCCATAAAACAATATAAATTGGCAATGTTCTAGGTACGGGTTCTGGTTGAGATCAACAGCATAATTGATCTCACTCATTAAAAAAAGGACTAGATTCAGCTATGCTGGGGAATTGTGAGAGGGTATTTTGTTAGATATGTCATGATGGAACTCAATGAGTGCCACCTGTGTATCATGAGATGCATTAAAACCTGAAGCGGTTTTTTTGGTTATAAAAATAATACTTTAACTATACAGATAAAACTGTGGTGCCATTTTAGCTATAAAAGGGGTTTACTTGATTTTAATAAGACTACCCTTAGAAGCCAATTGCTTGTCTAATATCCTTTAATAAGTATACTCACACATCAGTGGTGCTAGGAATGTTTGATTTGAAAGATGGTACATTAGACTTGTACTGTAAATTCAGAACCTAAACGTAAAAATGTGGGATTGTCAAATCCTTGGTCCAAATTTTGAATCACTTTTGTGGGATGGCCTTTTTAAATTAAATTTAATTATTTGTGTTTTTATTTGAATTTTTAAAAATGCGGGAACTTTTAGACACTTTGCAAATTTCAAGTCAAACTGCATATTTTCAATGGACAAAATGAATTAACTGGAATCAGATTTGAAGCGTTCAAATCCACCAACCATTTTCATTAAGTTTACTATGTTTTTTGAAATTGCGGGATTGTCAAATCCAAGAACCAGATTTCAAATCACTTTTGAATGTCACTAGTAAACTCAGATATTAATTGCGGAGACTGAAATCCAAATTGAATGTACAGTAAGTAACTAGGACAAATCAACCCAAATCAAGAAGCTCCACAACAACTAAAATCAAACTAAAAATACACTCTCAACAACCATGTTTAGAAATGAAATTAAGTGAAATGTAAAATTGTCTAAACTGGAAATAATGTTTTATTCTTCACTCTAAATCACTAATATAGCAACCACAAAACCATATAATGATATATGAGCTACCCTCCTGATGACGCAGAAATTTTTTAAAAGTTTTTTGGCCCCCGGCGTAGCCAGGGGTCATAAACTTATTTTCAAGGAAGAAAGGAGGGGGAAAGATAAACCATCAGTTTACTAACTATGTATTCATGTATTGCTGCTAAGGATACTTGATTACAGTTGATTTTAAAAAATGCTAATAATAAAGTAGAATTATATATTACAATCTATTTTCTCACATTATCTTTTCCTTGATGTGTTGATAGTTCATTTGCTGTTGATAATGTGATTGTGTTTAATTGGATAGTTTCATCTCTAGTTGCCTTGGCAATAGGAAATCAAGTTGCCTCCCCAAGACCAGCTGGTCTCGGGGAGGCAACTGGAGATGAAACTATCCAATTAAACACAATCACATTATCAACAGCAAATGAACTATCAACACATCAAGGAAAAGACAATGTGATAAGATAGATTGTAATATATAATTCTACTTTATTATTAGCATTTTTAAAATCAACTGCAATCAAGCATCTAAATTTTAGCCATCCTAAAATGGAATAGGGTGCTTTTTGAGAATACCTATGATTTCTAAAAAAATCAGCACAAATCCACTCTAGATCCTTTATCATCCTTTTTGAGACACCCATAAATTATATTTATTTCAAATTCACCTCATTTTTGATTTGAAATTTGGTTCTTGGATTTGACAATCCCGCAATTTCAGATCTGTTAAGTTTTACATGATGTCTATGATTTGCTTGAAATTCAGGAAATCTCAAATCATACATTAGAATCCCGCATTTCTGATTCATGTATCCCACATTTGTTTGCTGAGTTTTGTCTTTTGTTGGTTGAGTTATCTGCTCAAGAGATTCGGAATTTGCCAATTTAAACAAACCAAAAAAAATTAAATTAAATGGTTGATTTTATTAAATATTTTATTTTTCACTCAGCTGAGTTGCCCGCAAAAGTGATTCGAAATTTGGACCAAGGATTTGACAACCCCACATTTTTATGTTTAGGTTCTGAATTTACAGTATCATGTTTCAGAGTTGTTCCTCTTGGGAGCTTCATAACCGAATATTTGGAAATGGTTTCCTAATAGAGAAAAATTGAAGGTGTTGCAACCCTAGTAGCGCCTGAACACATTATTTACCTAATTAGGATGATTCAAGTTATTCCTAATATCTCATTGTATACTTTGATTATTTCTCCCTTTATATGTTTTTATACTTCCAATGAGGGTGTAATTGGGATTAAAAAGGAAATAAGTTAGTTTAATAAAATTAGGGTTAATGATCTTAGTGATTTGGATAGCGCCAATTGCACCTAATGGGTCAACCTATTCCTGGCTGGTGACCCATGTACAGGTTTTATAGTGGGGGTTTTTAATCCAAAATGTAGGATATCCATGATAGTAAAAGTATATAAAAAAGGTGATAGACACGCTCTTAGAAGACTTCACTCAAATAAAAGGCAGTAATTAAAGCTTTGATTTTGATGATCCACTAGCAAACTATGGGTATTAGAGAAGGTTGAAGTTCAAAATATGTTAGCTTCCCTAGCATGGTTCATACTAGCAACTTCCAATTTCAGGGTGCCAAGTATGCGGCCTACCAAAGGATATGGTTCTTTAGTGCAATATGGTATCCAGAACCTTTTCGGTTTCAAAATCCTGATTCACAGGAATCTAAGTGATAAATCTTAAGCGAAGGTTAACTTCAGGTTTGTCTCATTCAAGTTCCACATTCCAAGCAAGAAAGTGATGTTAGTTTAAAAGGTGACTCGATCGTGTTTCTTGGATATGCCAGTCACTTGTTATAAAGGTCTACGCTATACTATAGACCATATAAATACTCATTTATAAATATTTATTACAACAACAAGCGAGGCGTAGCTAAACGCTTTGCTGCTTGAAGGTGCAGTCCATAAATCAAGATTAACAGAACCCTTCTTAATGAGCTAATCACTCGATTAGCATAATAAAAACTGTTATAAAATTAGTAGACAGGATTGAAACGTGATTACTTAAAGTACAAAGTGACTTGATCATATTTACGCTTATGTCTGACAGAAATAATGGATCTGGCAAAGAAAATATGCATTCCTACGATCTAAGATCGTCTAGGACAATAGATTATGGAGAAGGTTCATCACGGCAACTATTTGATGGAAATGAATATCATTCGTATGTTCCGATAGAATGTCAATGATGATGGTAAGCAAAAGCATTTACAGCTAAGTCAAAAGACAACATGGAGGATGAGCCACTTCAGAGCAGCGTGGCTGATTCCCATCATCAAAAGCGGGGGATAAATGAACCAGCCCGAACAATTTACTTTAAAATACGCTTTACTTCTGGTAAAGATGTCAGCCTGGAAATTTCGGAACATTCAACCAACATCCTCAAGTTTAAAGAAATGGTAAGTTTAACGATAAGTTTGCTCTCCTGTCGAACCTTCTTTTTAAGCTGCTGCCTTATTTTTGCTTTGAGAATTCTAGAAGCTTAGTTTTTACAATATTTTTAAAGTGCCTTTTAAGGAGCGATATAAGTTCCAGCGCTCTTTTAAAAATCATATGCCCAAGTTTTGACCTTATTTTTCCATCTAGAGCAAAAGTTTCAGGGCTACTATGCTCTATAAGGACATATAGTTCATCTCTAGTTTAAAATATAACCCCATCTTTTTATCGGCACCGTCTTATTATTTGCTGAAATCTACAGTATTGCCCAAGCTAAGCCGTTTTTAGCCTTTCTTTTAGCTTATTTCATTTTATTTATTCTACAGGGACTTTTATCTCAAATGTTGTTTTATTTTATGCTTTGCATTATCCTCAAAGTTCTGGATCTAGTCCTGTATTTAACTTGCCTTCTGTTACTTCCATATTTATTTTCCTGGCTGAATTTTGATCTTTAATGATTCAGTAGCCTATTATACAATGAAATGATTGGTTTAAAAGTGATGCTCAGGCGTATCCTTAAGGTTATCAATATGTAGTTTAGAGCGTTGTAATTGGTTAAATGACATTACTTTGATTTTTAGTTGAGATTCAAACACGTTTATTCAACTGCTAGATTATCAGCCGTTTGTAGAGCAAAAACTATTCATTAATTTTATTGAAGATAGGCGCCCTTCTCCCGGAAGCCCCCGCACCCACCCATATTCGACTCATTTACCAGGGTCGTATTTTAGTCGATGGTTCTAAAATCAGCGATGTCTTTTCTAAATTTATTTCGGCGAAGCCCTCTAAATCCCTAAAGATACAGCGCTATAGTACAAGTTCTTCTCGGGAAGCTTCTGGCTCGGATAGCACCCTGGGATCTATTGATTCCCCTATAATTTTACATGGCCAGATTCTTGAAGAGCCATCGGCAGCAAACGTGTCGGATTCTCAGGTACATTTCTTTGACCTTACAAAGGTCGTATCCACTTTGCCTTGATAGCCTTTACCATTCAGCCATGGTTTAACAAGTTTGGAAATTAGCTGCAGCAGATTATTCCGCAGACTGGGTTTGATAGACTCCAAGAGGCAGGGTTTTCAGAAGACGACATAAGGTCTCTGAGGACACAGTTTCAGAGCCTTCACAACATCGATCCCAACTCCACCGACCCTGACGTCCTGGAGCAAACCCGGCGGCTTGAAGAAGCTTGGATTGACAATGCAACTTCTACCTTACCGGACGGGTCTTCAGAAGGTGCAGACTATGAATATCTTTGGGGGATGATTATTGGATTTTTTGTTGGGATCATTGCAGTTTTCTGGATCAAAGAACAAACATTCTCTAAAAAGCATCAGATTGGTAAGTATACATGGTTACTTCATCAATTACCAAACTTTAAAACTGTATTGACATCCCTACAGGAATCTTCTTTGGAATTGCTGTCAATATGTTCTTTGGGCTAATAGCAGCCCTTTCCTAGCCTATTTTGAATGCCGTGGGTCATGTCTATAGCAATCTCAGGCTTCAGTAGACGATTTTGAAGATTTCTTGGAAGGCTATCATGAAACGCTCCAAACTTTCCCTTCGGTTTATCTTCTCGTAGATCTCTTAACCCCCATCATAATTCTCTAATTTTAACTACTAAAAGCCTCTTCACCCTTTTAAAATTTAGTGTTTTGCTTGTTTGTATTCAATCTTAAACTTGTCTGTGGCTGAGCTTAACTTGCATCCTCTAAAGTGGTGTATCCTTCAATGAAACCCAAATGGCTTTGATGGTCACCCCCTAAACCACATGCCAAAACTAGCAGCTGCTATCATGGTGAAGTAGAGTGAGAGCTCGTCATAATCGATCAAATGGGGAATACATACCCAAATAAGGATGGCACTACCGATAAGGAGAAGACAGTACATATTTACTTGCAAATGATAACCTTTAAAGAGAGAATAGGGCAAAGTTCAACATACTATGTTGCACAGATAACTGAGAAAGGCTTTGATTCAACATCAAGGAGTCAGCAGCATAACTGGGTTCACACCCAATTTCCAAATGCCAGGAATCATTCCAGAGGTGGTCGCACGTTTCAGGATTTCCGAGCAGCAGAAACCCGTAGTCTTCCAATCTCGTTATTACAAACCTTATCAAAAGGTATCAAAATAAGCGAACCATGGGGAAAGATATTTCATTGGAGTGAAAATATCAAAATACTACAGTAGTTTTTTAAAAGATTCTTGTTATTTGTAGTCTTTGGGTACGTCTTGATGAGGTAGCCTCCTTGAATTTGATATTGAGAAACCTTACAGACACTACCAATACTTGTTCTGTATACACTTACTTTTTCTCCCTGGAGGTTAGGGCTAGAAACCCAAGCAGTAATTGTTGATGGAATTGAGCACAGGGCAGCCATTTCCCACTTGGACTCAATTCTCCAAGTGATGACCCACTTGTGATCAATGGTAAGATTCAAATCTTTGATTGCCACAAGCAGGCGGCGCTTAGGCCTAGCCACACCCGAAAAGACAGACATGGCTGGGACACAGCCCATCAAACCTTGAGTAGATCATATTTAGGGCAACCCATATCATAAAAATATAATCTCTTAAACAAACCCGGCTGATTAAGTTTGACATGCAGTAGCTCTCACAGATGTGAGGTTGAACAAGATCAACTCAACCCAAAACAGGGTAGACTCCGCATTTAACAAGATCCAAGTACCAATGTAAAGCACGTATACAGTTAATAGAGGTCTGGGACATCAATAAGTGAAATGGCTCAAGCTCACAACCCACCAAAAGATAGCATTGCGGCTTGGTACAAAAACTTTAAAAGCCCAAATAAAAGCTTCCAAGCCAAAAATATCTGACTTCTCCCTATGTGATCAAGTTTACTATGAAACTTGACAAAAAATACACCCAGCTGCAGTAAGCCAAAGCTCAAAAAAGACAGCATTAACCCAATAATAAATAAGATTCCCTGGCTGTTACGCAGAGTAAAATATTTGAAGATATAATACTTTAAATTCAGAACCTAAAGGTAAAAATGCGGGATTGTCAAATTATTTTGTGTGAACTCACCTGTCAGGATTCACCTTTTCATTAGCTGCTATTCCGGTTCTTTTATATATTTATTTGCCTCCTTGGCTTCTAAGTATTATCAAGATTGTTGCTGTCACTTAATTCTTAAGCTCCTATTTTCCCCCTTCATTTTCCATATTTGGACTTCATATTTGGCTTTGCTAAAGCCTAGTTATGATCTAAATGATGGTTAATACTTTCCAAACATTCCTTACCTTTTTGCCATCCGGTTTCAAACCCTGGACCTATACTAGGAAGATTAGAAGTTGGCTCCGGAAGTCTTACTTTTACTATACGCTTGCTTATGTCTTTCCTTCAGTTTGGACTGGTTTTTCCTACCTTTTTTGCTTGCTCTAACCTATAGAGCTTTGCCGTAACCTTCTCCTCCTTCCAAAATCTCCTTTCTGCTTGTCTAACTGTTTAAAGTTAGTTCAGGCAGTTGGCTCATAAACCATGGTGTTTTCCTCACAATGACCAGATAACCCTTTTAAGTTAAACCTTTACTTCCAAATTGCACCTCACTTTCCAAGCTCAAATAAAAAGGCTTGGTTTACCAGTCTCAACAATAAGTTGAGATTGTTTGACTTGCACCCTAAAAAGGTACTTGTTAGGTTTTGTGGCTTGTGTTTCCTTCCCAATTTTAGCTTAAGTTTTAATCTTTGATCTTATGATTTCTTTTGACTTTCTGCTTCATCAGCTAGGCAGTTTTTATAGTAATACCCACCATTTGATTATTGATAGTTTTAATCCTCCCACTAGTGGTGAGCAATTCCCAGACTTAGAAATCAACTTTTTGACCAAATTGTCAGTCATTAAAACTGGACTCTATTTTATTTTCTTAGGGTTAATCAACCGCCTCAGTCCTTATTTTACCTCTTATAAGCTTCTAGGAGCCCTAGTACAGTTGTTACTACAGACCTTACCTACAATTTTGTATTTGACTAACATAAATATAACTGGTTTAAAAGCTTTAGTTTACAACCACCTTCCCCAGACCATGAGACCTTACATCACCAACTTAATGGATTAATTTTCATCCCAGAACAACTTACTTTTTTATATAAAAGGATGAAAAATATTCCAGTAAGTTGGTGAGTTCACACAAAAGAATTTGATAATCCCACATTTTTACCTTTAGGTTCTGAATCTACAGTACTGTAAATTCAGAACCTGAACGTAAAAATGCGGGATTGTCAAATCCTTGGTCCAAATTTTGGATCACTTTTGCGGGCAACTCAGCTGAGTGAAAAATAAAATATTTAATAAAATCCACCATTTAATTTGAATTTTTTTGGTTTATTTAAATTGGAAAATTTTGAATCTCTTGAGCAGATAACTCAACTAACAAAAGACAAAACTCAGCAAACAAATGCGGGATACATGAATCAGGAATGCGGGATTCTAATGTACAATTTGTGATTTCCTGTATTTCAAACAAATCATAGACATCATGTGAAAATTAACGAATCTGAAATTGCGGGATTGTCAAATCCAAGAACCAAGTTTCAAATCAAAATTGTGATGAATTTGAAATAAATATAATTTATGGGTGTCTCAAAAAGGATGATAAAGGATCTAGAGTGGATTTGTGCTGATTCTTTTAGGAAGCACAGGCATTCTCAAAATTCACCCTATTCCATTTTAGGACGGCTAAAATTTAGAGCGTAATATTCACAAAATTGACATATTTAACAATAAAATTGACTAAAATATACATTCCTCTTCTTGAGTTTAAAATTTTAATAAATTTTTATTATGTCTTCTTCCAACACCAACCAAGTCAACAAGCTGTTCCCTGGCCTTGACAAAATCATGCAGGGCTACGCTGGGTCTCTTAACAGTGAAGCCTCTGTCTATGGCCACTCCCAACCCGCAGGCCCCTCTGCAAGCCCCACCCAGGAGTGTGTTCTTTCTCCTGCAACTTCCAGCATGGCCCTGTTTGCCCACCATGCACAGGCAGCTGCCAACCAAAATCCCTTATCAGTGATGGCATCCAGAACCAGCCATTTGAGCCATGGGGTCACCCAGAGAGCCCAGAACCCCAAAACAGCCAATCAGATGGCATTAACCAGTTCCCAAGATGGACACGTCCCTCCCCCAGCCAATCAGCCTGCAAGACGCAGAAGAAAATTGATCACTCCAGACATTGTTCTTGAAATGGTTGAAAAGCGAGGGAAGCTTATGTCCCTTGGGGAAATTGCTGCCGCAATGGGTTTTGCAAAGTCCACTGTGGCTGCAACCCTGCGAGCCCACGCCAACTGTGGCCCCCTGCCAAGAAGACCCCAACTGGTGCTTGTACCTCAACCAAAGGTGAAAAAGCCCACCCTCTCATGATGGCCATTATGGAACGTGACCCGTGGATGCCCCTGGTCCAGGTACGTCTCCAGTTGGGACTCCACAGCATCTTCACCAACAAAAGAACAGTGAATTTGTGGATGCACGGAGTTGTGGTTGCTGCTAGAATCTTGTTCAATCAAGTTCTCAGTGGCCCCATTTTGGTGGACATTGACCCCTACAATTCAACCATTATTAATTTTATTAAAGGGAGGGCAATGAGGGCCCGTAATGACGTCATCTTCCTATCATACGCCAAGATCTTGGCCAGTATCCAAGACTTTGGAGAGAAGCGCATCCAATCTGACGTGTACAAGCGCGGCCCAATCTTGTATTGGTTTGTCGGTGTTTTATTGGCAGTTTCCCCATTGGGCGTCAATTATTACTTGGCAATATCAAACACCGCAGATGGGTATGCCTACCAGACGGAGCTCAAGGACATGCTGGAGGAGTGGGCCGCCCAAAACGCTGTGCACACAGTTGTACTGAGTGCAGAGATGGAGCAGCGGGAATGGGCTACCCAAGAAATCAGGGCTGCGGGGCATACCTGCTGGTCCTACCCCATCAACTACGCCAACATGCACCTTGCAGATGTATGTCTCTACAATTTTGGTTCCGCTCTCAGGCGCTTAAAGCCTGCCACCTACAATGAACTATGCACCCAAATTGATATGGGTTATGAGCTTTTCCCTTCCGCGTCTGTCCAGGACTTATTTGATCTCATCATCTTCTATGCAAGTGATAGTGATAAGTCCAGAAAGGACCCCCGCCTCCCCCCACGCCACTCCATCCGTTTTGTCAAGCCTGCATATGTGACAGAAGAAGAATTTGAGCAATTGAAGCAATCTGCTCTTGCTGCCCCTTCCCAGTCAACAAACCCTGCCTCATCAACCCCCCCATCAAGATCAAGCCACCCGCCTTCCAACCCTGACTCCCAAGCAACCACCCATTCCCTCACCACTATCTCTGATGCCGTCCCTTTCATAGGCGCAGATGAAGGTGATGTCCATTCCGCCCATTCCCTCCCCTTCCTGTCCTTTGATTAGTAAATAAATCTTTTCTAGGTGACTACTATTAAAATTGATTTTTTCTTTCAGTTCATAATTAATAATATATTTTTTACATTGTTATAAGTTTCTGTGTGTAAAGAATGTTGTACATTTGATGTGGTAGCATATACTTATTTCCAAGGATATTTTCATCATCATCATTAATAAATTGAAGACAATAAACGTAAATATTGCATTAGAATATTGCAATTAGACGTCAACTATTGATATTTTGATATTATGTGCATAACTCAATGCATTTTATTTAATAAAATTCATTGTAAACAAGGCCTTTTAATTTTAATTTATTTAAATTGACTGTGTTTATATTACAGAGCCATTAACGCTTAGTACAAATATTAATAATTAGTGCATTTTACAGCCTGTATATTTACCTATTGGTAATAATTCTATAAACTTTTCAGTTGGATTTTGCAAGGTAATAATAATGTAATGTGTTAATAGAATACTGTTTATTGTCATTAATTGGCTGATTTTCTTTGCTATGGTGATTGTGCATCTTTTGATATTTACACACTAGTATCCAATTGGTTGGCTTCATATCCAATTGCACAGGCAATAGGAAAACAAGCTGCCACCCCGAGACTGGATGTGGTTGGGGTGGCGGCTTGTTTTCCTATTGTCTGTGCAATTGGATGTGAAAACAACCAATTGGATACTAGTGCGTAAATATCAGAAAATGCACAATTGCCACAGTAAAGAAAATCAGCCAATTAATGACAATAAACAGTATTCTATTAACACATTACATTATTATTACCTCGCAAAATCTGACTGAAAAGTTTACAGAATTATTACCAATAGGTAAATATACAGGCTGTAAAATGTACTAATTATTAATATTTGTACTAAGCGTTAATGGCTCTAATATAATGTGTTAATAGAATACTGTTTATTGTCATTAATTGGCTGATTTTCTTAGATGTGGCAATTGTGCATTTTTTGATATTTACACACTAGTATCCAATTGGTTGTTTTCACATTCAATCGCACAGGCGATAGGAAAAAAGCCGCCACCCTGAGACTGGATGTGGTTGGGTGGCGGCTTGTTTTCTATTCCTGTGTGATTGGATATGAAGCCAACCAATTGGATACTAGTGTGTAAACATCAGAAAATGCACAATCACCACATCAAAGAAAATCAGCCAATTAATGACAATAAACAGTATTCTATTAACACATTACATTATTATTACCTCGCAAAATCCAACTGAAAAGTTTACAGAATTATTACCAATAGGTAAATATACAGGCTGTAAAATGCACTAATTATTAATATTTGTACTAAGCGTTAATGGCTCTGTAATATAAACACAGTCAATTTAAATAAATTAAAATGAAAAGGCCTTGTTTACAATGAATTTTATTAAATAAAATGCATTGAGTTATGCACATAATATCAAAATATCAATAGTTGACGTCTAATTGCAATATTCTAATGCAATATTTACGTTTATTGTCTTCAATTTATTAATGATGATGACAAAAATATGTATGCGTCAAAGATAGTACTATAAAAGCCAGTTTTTTGATGGAATTCAAACAAAATGTCATCAATCTATAACTTAATCAACAAATTAGAAGCTCACCTGCAAAAGGTTGTTGAAATTGAGAAAAACATCAGAGAAATAGTGACAGGAAAGCTAGGGGACGAGGGCCAGCCACTGATCCAGCCAAAAGAAGATGCTCTGAACAAATTGGGAAATATTATAGATGAAAGAAATAAAGAAAAATTACTTAATCTACAGGGAACTATTTTATCAAGTCTAAAGTTCAACAACACGGGATACAATTTGTGGGAGTTCTGGCAGGGGGCCAAAGAAAACAATGAGAAGATCAGACTAATAGAAGGAATAGAAATTCAAAAGGAAATCAACACCAATGAAGAGGAAAACAATCAAATGGAAACAGATGAAAACAAAACACAATCAAGAAGCAGAAGCGCTTCAATAAATACAGAAGCTTTTTCAAATGAAACACAAGAAGAAACACAAGTTGCAAGCAGGATAAGGAAGATCAAGCCCAAGAAGAGCACTGAAGAGCATCCAACGCTCATGAAGTTTGCCGATATGGCGCCTGTGGCTGAGGGGGCCACAGGGGAAACAATCAGTAAGTCTTTTTATGTTTTACTTATATTTATTTTTAGTCATCACCAGGAATGGGGATGAGGTCGTGGAAGTGGCGGCTTTTATGCCGAGTTGGTTTTATGGGGGCTACCAGTCACTGGTGGCCCCTATAAAACAAATAAATAAAAACCAAATAAACAACATAATTCAACAGAATATGAATAATTTTAATAATTGTGAAGCTCAAATCAGGGAATATCAACCACCTGCGGGGTGCTCGCCATGGATAAGAGAAGCCTACAAATTAGGATCAACAATCAAAATAAAAGAAATGAATGAAATTTGCGGGGATTTGAAACTGAACTTCGATGAATACATATATGAAAGCGTTCAAAGGTTCCCATTCTCAAATATCAACAAATACAAAAAAAGTTTAATAAAAACCAATTTTCAAATAGGAAATGAATATCTGAAATCAGCAATTTTTAATGAAATTTTTAAGGCTCTATCAAATAAAGTTGGGGATGCAGTCCTCGTGAATAGTTTTAAACCTTTAATGATATCGTTTGCCGAGGCCTGGGGGGCAGATTCAAGTCAGGCGCCCCCGGTACCCTCTTCAAATTTAATCAGACTTCCTATATTAATAGGTTAGTTCAGACTTTCAAGAAATTGTGCATGTTCTCCGAAAAGTATACCTTGCAAAGAATCCACGTCGCGGTGTACCTGGGAATCCTGCTCCATTGCATACTGAAAGCAAACGTGAAAAAATTAGAAGATGTACCTATACAGCTTGATATATGCCGTATAGCCCTCAACAAACAGAAGACACCACGGGGATACAGGACAGTTGAGCACGTCCTCTATGATTCATTTGCATTGGCAACACTATACGGGTACTACGTGCCCCCCAAAAAAACCTGCTAATTGATTCCCTCACCCGTCTGCCTTTTATAAGACGTTCGGCCACCACCGGGGTGCTGAGCGCCACTCCCTAGCAATCAGCGCCAGAGTCATCCACCACATACAGAAGAGTATGTGGTCCCAATTGGACGCACTAGCAGAAAATTTGATTTTGGGGTATAATTCCCCGGAATAATCACATTCCCCTTGCAATTTGCATTCCCCTAATAAATCATTTTCCCTTGCAAAAAAAACTTTTTTATTTTTTATTTTTAATTTATTTTTAAATATTAAAATTTTACTAGTAAAATTTTAATATTAAAATATTTAATATTAATATTATATATTTTAATATGGAATATTTTAATATTGAATAAATCACAATTAAATAAAAAATTGGTGTATTTTGAATATTTAACCTTTACTATTAAACTTTTAAGATTTTTAATTATATTTTTATTTTAAAATTTTATTTTTTATTTTAATTTTTAGTAGGTAAATTATAGTATTAATATATCTAAATATATTACAAGATAATAGTTAAAGTTGCGACCACGTCAAATATTTAAAAATAAGTTAAAAATGTTTTTATTTATTATTTATTATCTTGTCAAGGTTGGGTCCATTTATCACAAAGATAAACATGGAGAATTGAATTTATCCGCATCATGCGGCCCGCTCCACTTATGTTCCAAACATGTGATTGTTTAGAACTCAAATTACCTTTCCCTTGTAATATGATTTGATAAACATATTTGATATACTTGAACTGCGTCCTAAGTACAAATTAGTAAGGAATACATAAAAATCATTGGTTGCCGTGTTGTGTAGCTACAGTGGCACTGAAATACCAAGGAGCAGATGATGACATGCAAGGTCCAATTTGTGGCTTAGAAAAGTCAAAGTACCAAAATGATTCACAATTATTTAAATAAACTATTTTTTTCTATCTTTTTTTATTATTTATTTATTTGTTACCGCAAAAGCCAATAATATTCAGTGCATCATATAAAAATAAATCCCTCTTATCTAGTATAATTAATTTTACTTACCTTTTCTAGTATTCTTAAATGTCTATAATACAATCAAACGTCACATTATTATATATAAATAATAATTTGAGTCCTAATAAAAACAAAATAAATAAAAATAAAAACAAATAAAACCAGGGCGCCCATTTATCTGATTGGCTCAGAGGCCAGGGCTTTGGGGAGGAAGGATTCTGAGTGCTTGTAAAAAGCCGCCACCACATCGGGTGGCATCGCAAATTGGCTGATCTCAAGAATGTTGAAGAGATCCTTGGTGTCCTGAGGGAGGCCTTGTTTCACCTTATTCTTGATCCACCCAAAGACCTCCTCAATTGGGTTAAGAAATGGGGAATATGGGGGGAGGAAGAGGAGTCTCATTGGGCAGTCTGCAAGGCGGTGGCTGGCAGAATGGCTATTTTTATCAATTGGCGGGAACTCGGACACAACCAGATCCACTTTGTGGAGCCCAACATTATCAAGCACAACAATGTTGGTTGTGCCGCTGTAATTTATCTGAAGGTACTCCTTGACGGCTCAGAGAAAATTGAGAAAGGTCCTGCTGTTATGGGAGCCTTTAATCATCTGATACTGGTCCAACCCGCGAGGACCAAGAAGCGCAACCATTGAATAGGTCTGGGAACGGACAGCTGCACAATGGGCTACGCCGTCCTTGGACCCCTTCTTGACCCACCCATGCCTAGACCTGAGTGAGGAGGAAAACAACAATTTGTTGATATAGAAGAACTGGACATTCCCAGTCTCCTTTAGTGCCAGATATGTCTCGGCATAAATGCGTCAATCCTCGATGGTCTTTTCATTGTTTCTGTTGTACAGAGAAACTCTGAGTACCTTCCATGAGAAGCCCAAATCAACCATTGTTTTGTATACAAGGGTTTTAGAAACAGAAAGCCCAAACTCTGTGGCAAGCATTGATTGGACAGCAAGTGTGTCCAGGTGGCAATCCCTGGCTACCCATTGCTTAATTGTGTCAATGTGTACGGGCTTGAGGAGTTTTGGCTGTCTTTTTGCCTTGGTGGATTTGGCAATTTGCCCGGTGTTGCCATACTTGGTGTTGATGTTGGCAATGTACCTGGCTGTGACACCAAATTGGGACGCAATATCCTGAACCGCCATTCCCCCGTTTAAGCAGTTGAGGAGAGCTTCACGCTCACTATCTGTCAACCAACGCCGGCCCTTGGCAGGTACCACGGCATCCTGGCTACCAGGCTCAGCACAGGGGATGGGGACCTTTGTGTAGAAGGTGGGATCACGCTTGGTTGCGCTGGCGCCATCAATAGTGGCATAAGACACAGGTGCAGATGGCTCCTTGGTTGTGGCCAATGGCTCATAGGAGGTATCAAAGACGCGGGGGCAGGAAGTGGCAACTCTTGGGTCAAGAGTGCGGGGCCGGGTGACAACTGGGTACACGGTGGAGGTGTAAGTAACCTCAGTGTTCCCGGTGACCCTGGTGTAGGAGACTTTTGTGGCAGGCCTTGAGAGTGGCTTCTGTCTGGGATTCAGGCTGGTTGATCTGGCTTGGGATACAAGAGGTGGTTGACTGGCGCTGACACCTTGGGAGGCCTGTGTATTGGCATGACTCCCCTTGAGTTGTGTTCTGGGTCTGTTCTTGGACCCTCTGGGACGCCCTTGTTGACGGGCTGCCCCGCGGGCTGGTGCAGGAGCGGGTTGGGAATGCGCTTGACGGTCCATAAAAATAAAATAAAAAATATATTTTAGATTAAATATGTATTTATTTGGAGTTATTGGTTTAGTTGTGGGTAGTTATTTTCTCTTGAGATAGCCTTGAATAGTAGCAGAATTTCTATATCCGTGATTTGAAGTGTATAATATTGTATACTTTCCGGGTTTGGATGATTTTAAAGTTTAATCAATTTTTATGCCTAAACATGGTTATCAATATTGAATTTTTCATTTGATTTTTGTTGTGGTGGAGCTTCTTGATTTGGGTTGGTGTTTCCTAGTGTGCTTACTGTACATTCAATTTAATTTCCAGTTCCTGCAATTAATATCTGAGTTTAATAGTGGCATTCAAAAGTGATTTGAAATTTGGTTCTTGGATTTGACAATCCCGCAATTTCAAAAAACATAGTAAACTTAATGAAAATGGTTGATGGATTTGAACGCTTCAAATCTGATTCCAGTTAATTCATTTTGTCCATAGGAAATATGCAGCTTGACTTGAACTTTGCAAAGTGTCTATGAGTTCCCGCATTTTCAAATATTCAAATAAATATCCAAAAAAATCAATTTAATTAAAAAAAGGCTATCCCGCAAAAGTGATTCAAAATTTGGACCAAGGATTTGACAATCCTGCATTTTTACGTTCAGGTTCTGAATTTACAGTACCAGGACATCCAATTTGGGGTGTATAATCAAAGCTATAGTTCATAATTCAATGCTCCAAGTATATTATCCTGATATAAAACCAAGCAAGATAAGCTAAAAACTACTCCTGAAAATCTAAAAGAGCTTGTATGCAGCAAGAAACTCATAAAAAATGTTACCTAGCCAAGGAGATGGTGTGAATGCTAAATCAATACCCATATGCTGATAACAAACAAGCCCAGATAATATTATAGCTTGATATATTCTGCCTTACATTTTTTTGTGGTGAATATGAAAGAACACAGCAACAGTGCAGTGATACAGCCAGTGTATAATATGGACAATAACATCACTGTTGGCTAACCAAAATGGTAAGCACAACTTAAGTAGCCATCCAAGAAAGCATCAGCAAGCCTGCAGGCAACTGTGAGTATGCATAGATGCAGCAGCCTACCCCAATCATCCAGGAAAAAAAGTGTAATCTTATGGATGTTCAAGCTAACCTGGAAGGCTATTAAAATTTTTACATCCCAAATATCAAATAATGATACAGTAGAGTTTTTTCTTTAATAAATTCATCTACTTAATGCCAGGATTCAGGTTTACCCAGCCTTGTTCAGAAGTTTTTTTTCCAGTGTTTGATACTAAAAATGTGATTTTGCAATTGCCTGCCATAAAGATGCCAATAAATAGCCCCAGCACTAAATAGCTGTACAATAAAAGCAGGTGAAAAGGATCTTTGCCCTGTAAAAAAAGTGTATGGATCATGTTTATCAACCAAGAAGCAGAAAGTTAACCCCGCCATCAATGAGAAAAACACAAAAGCTGCTATAATAGACATAACCTGCATTCTTTTTTTCAGGATACTAAAAGTACCAGGATGCTTATTCAGGCTAGAGAGGAGCAGATGCAGGTACTGGCATGGCCCACCAGATGATGGGACCTAACTTTACCAGGTAGGAAAGGGCCTTTTCCGACACGGCCCAGGGTCCTGCCACTGGCCAGGCATAATCAATCCTGCAAATGCCAGATACAGCACTCCCAGGAATTGATTACTCTGGCCGGTGGCATCAGAAGTGGGTGGGGTTGAGATGATCAGTTTGGGCGTCAGGGGTGATTCCATTGGGACTAAGTAGGTGTCAGGATTATTATATTTTCCATTGAAGATCAAAGGGTATATAGTGACTTCTCTGCCATCACAGATTATTTGATATGGATCCTTGGGAGCGTCTGGGCAAGTGTACCACTGCAAGTCTTCCAAGGTCCAGGGTTCATGATTAGGGTTGTGGGGATACTCAGTGAAGTGCACAGGACCAAACAGAGCGTCATGAGGGCGGTAGTAGACAAATGCTTCTGTTTTGGCAACTGGCGCTTGGCTTTCAATCTCTGAGGATGAGTACTGGTGCTTAGGTGATTGCAGATGAAAGAGTATCAAAAATATGTAAGGAATCAGTTTGGCAAACCAAAGTTTCACAACAACTTTATAGTAAGAATTGCAATACAGAATCTTTCTGGTGCTTCTGGCTTACATACTCATTCACATGCAGGTGTCTCTGGGCATTCTTCTGGTGCTATCTGGGTAGCAAAGCTTGGCATCTCAGGTTCTGCTGTTTGGTTGGCTGCTTCATGATCATTTTTGGGGTTTTCAGGAACAGTTGCTTGGCTTGTTGGTGGTCTATATTTGCCTGACTGGTCATTGGTTCTGGCAGGTTTTACTTCAGGTGTCATGAGGTCTTTTCTAATTTGATCACCATTTTTTGGACTGGCTTGACAGGCATTCCTGAGGCAAAAGAACTTGATTAAAAAAGGGGTTCTCAATTGGGAACTCCAAATTATCAAATGGAGAGTGAGCTTGAGCTGGGAGCTTTGGGCAGCTAAAATTAGCCTTCCCAGTCCCAGCCAAACCCATCAAGGCTTGGGCATAGCTTTTGGAGCCCACAGTTACTGCTAGAGCAGGAGTGGTTCCCACATCTGGTTGTTTGCTTTTTAAAGCAACCCCAGGTGCAGGTAAGCTTCTGCTCCCCCTTCCTGATGGCTGGGAGCAGGTTCAAATCCCATAGTGGGATTCAAAATTGTTACTTTCATAAAAATCCCCACCAAACTTATCTAAATTAATAGATTACAAGGAGGCCAGGGAGATTGTTAGCACATTGACAAAACTTGCTGATAGTATTTATAACAACTATCCCACAACAAAAAATCATCCCAATAAAAAGGCTCAATCATCTCTTCATGCTACTTAATAAGAGGCACAAATAGGCCATCTG
This sequence comes from Entomophthora muscae, assembly GCA_014839935.2. Lineage (NCBI taxonomy): Eukaryota > Fungi > Entomophthoromycota > Entomophthoromycetes > Entomophthorales > Entomophthoraceae > Entomophthora > Entomophthora muscae. Next base: position 27,807 of record QTSX02003826.1, on the reverse strand, counting down.
TCAGAAAATAGAATTAATTTACATCTTAAACTTTAATTATACAGGTCACTATTAAATTTACTCTTAATTACTAAGCTTCAATTTTCTTACGTGTTGGGTGATTTGGAAGATCTTATTCCCATAAAAACCCTTATATAATCTTCATAAATCACAAAAAATACTGTAAATTCAGAACCTGAACGTAAAAATGCGGGATTGTCAAATCCTTGGTCCAAATTTCAAATCACTTTTGCGGGCAACTCAGCTGAGTGAAAAATAAAATATTTAATAAAATCAACCATTTATTTTGATTTTTTTGGTTTGTTTAAATTGGCAAATTTTGAATCTCTTGAGCAGATAACTCAACTAACAAAAGACAAAACTCAGCAAACAAATGTGGGATACATGAATCAGAAATGCAGGATTCTAATGTACAATTTGAGATTTCCTGTATTTCAATCAAATCATAGACATCATGTAAAAATTAACAAATCTGAAATTGTGGGATTGTCAAATCCAAGAACCAAGTTTCAAATCATAATTGTAGTGAATTTGAAATAAATATAATTTATGGGTGTCTCAAAAAGGATGTTAAAGGATCTAGAGTGAATTTGTGCTGATTCTTTTAGGAATCATAGGTATTCTCAAAAAGCACCCTATTTCATTTTAGGACGGCTAAAATTTAGATGCTTGATTACAGTAGATTTTAAAAAACGCTAATAATAAAGTAGAATTATATATTACAATCTATCTTATCACATTGTCTTTCCTTTAGTGTGTTGATAGTTCATTTGCTGTTGATAATGTGATTGCATTTAATTGGATAGTTTCACCTCTAGTTGCCTTCCCAAGACCAGCTGGTCTTGGGGAGGCGGCTTGATTTCCTATTGCCAAGGCAACTGGAGGCAAAACTGTCCAATTAATTGCAAGCACATTATCAACACACCAAAGGAAAGACAATGTGATAAGATAGATTGTAATATATAATTCTACTTTATTATTAGCGCTTTTTAAAATCTACTGTAATCAAGTATTCTTAGTAGCAATACATGAATACATAGTTAGTAAACTGATGGTTTATCTTTCCCCCTCCTTTCTTCCTTGAAAATAAGTTTTATGGCCCCTGGCTACGCCAGGGCCAAAAAACTTTTAAAAAATTTCTGCGTCATCAGGAGGGTAGCTCATATATCATTATATGGTTTTATAGTCACTATATTAGTGATTTAAAGTGCAGAATATTGCATCATTTCCAGTTTAGACAATTTTAAATTTAACTTAATTTCATTTCTAAACATGGTTATTGAGATTGAATTTTTAGTTTGATTTTAGTTGTTGTGGAGCTTCCTGATTTGGGTTGATTTGTCCTAGTTACTTACTGTACATTAAATTTAGATTCCAGTTCCCGCAATTAATATCTGAGTTTACTAGTGGCATTCAAAAGTGATTTGAAATCTGGTCCATGGATTTGACAATCCCGCAATTTCAAAAAACATAGTAAACTTAATGAAAATGGTTAATGGATTTGAACGCTTCAAATCTGATTCCAGTTAATTCATTTTGTCCATAGAAAATATGCAGCTTGACTTGAACTTTGCAAAGTGTCTATGAGTTCCTGCATTTTCAAATATTCAAATAAATTTTAGAAAAATCAATTTAATTAAAAAAGGCCATCCCGCAAAAGCGATTCAAATTTTGGACCAAGGATTTGACAATCCCACATTTTTACGTTCAGGTTCTGAATTTACAGTACATCTAAAAATTAAGACACAGATAAAAGCATGAAAACATTCAATGTGCTCAGAACCAAATATACAGTCAAATCCCATCACATAAATAGACCAGATTTCAAATTTTCTATCTGTGATGTATATTAGTATGTGCCCAAGCGTGCCAAAGATGGGCTTTTCAGAGTGTATCAGTCTGTTCTACATTCAATTCTGTGTTGGCACTCCTTAGTTCAAAGGGCTTTCGGGTGTATCAAATAACTAAAGGATATTATAACCGTGGCACCTATATTCCATTTTTCAACCATTTCAGCATCATCACATACATGAAAGTCTGCAATCCATCTTTGCTTTTTTGTTTTTCATCTGCTATGGATGAACCCTTAGATGCCAGACTTTCAGGAATCACTTCTCTGACAACAGTTATCCAATAGATAAAGACATATTCCAACTCCCAAATTTGGATAAGCCAGGTTGCTACAACTCAATTAATTGTTCTTTTGCCCCACAGCAATGCTGATGCAAGTAAGCCCTGCAAGGAACTCAGTAACATACTGCATCTAAAAATAGCCTGCATCATGATTCCTACCACTGCATGTGAAGCGTTACACCTGGCTTCAAACCCATCAAGTCTGTACCCCGATTCATCCTCCTTAGTATAAGAACTCCCATCCAAATCCCAAGGCAATTGTTTGATTAACATTATTTCTACAATAAAGCAATCTTGGCCTACTATCCACTTGAGCATTTAATAATATCTCCTTGGAGCAGATGATTGAAGCCCCCATTTGCGGTTTTTAGTTACATCTGGCTCTCCTTATTTATGTCTTGTATTCTATCTCAGGGGCCAGCTATCTTGTGTTTTCTTGGTTCTTGCCCAACCCCTACCCTACAGCTTGAAGAGCTATCCTCTATTGTAGAGAGCAATGAAACCTTGTTTGATGCCACAGCTGTATTCTTCTCTATAGAGAGGACCCTTACACAGACTGGTGGTGGACAAGAACAGTGTGAATAAGGCCCATTATCCTGAGTTGCTGCGCCATGCAAAGAGTTCTCCCGGCAAAAGCGCTGTGCCTGTGCTGTATTAGTAGAGTTACCCAGGGGAAAATATTTGAAAACTAGACAACGCCTTTGTTGTGATATGGGGATTATACAGTTTGTGTGAACCACTTTAGAAGGGACAAGATTACCCTGATCAACTATCTGGATGGGCAGGTTTGGCCTGATCTCACTAATGAGTAAAGCGCTAAACCAAGTTGCCACTGGGCTGGAATTGCCACTGGTTCTCATCACTGGATTTAGTAATTGAAGTTGGCTTTTGCATTTGGCTTCAAGTGCCAGAAAATTCAAGCCAGGCGGCGCAGGGTCCCATATGCAGAACTTTGCTGGGGCAAGTCTGCAGCCTTGACACAAGCAAATGTGTTGCGGCCTTGGTGTACTGCCCCCAGAGCTTTGCCCTGCATGAAATGTGCTCATCTTAAGCAGCTTTGATGTTGCTTGACTTTTCTAGCAATGCAGTAATTCAGGGCTAACACTTATCTAGCCCACAGGTAAAAGAAAGGCTTAAAGAGACCAACCACAGAAAAATTAGTCCCTGTTTTACAGCCATACCCAACCATTAATCTGTGCATCATGTTTCTGATAATTCTGATAGTACACATCATCCTTTCACTGCTATACGTAATAATAAGGTACCAACCAAACTTTTACAGCTGAGAGAGATAAAAAGGAAATCATTCATAACCACCTCCACTAGCCTGTGCTTTATCAATGACAATGTACCAAAAAGATTGAGCTTTACAAGGTGGCTGATGCTTTAGCAAACTTTTATTAAGCCTCACAGGAGAAAAAACTAGGCAACAGCTATTGGCTCAAATGCAACTCATGTTTCTTCCTACCCATTATTTGTTCTTGAATTCAATCGAGGAGATCTTTGGGTGGCTGAATTGGGTAATTAAGTATTGCAGGCCTTCTGTACCAAAGAAGCGGTTGGATTCGCTCCAAGGTGGGGATCCTACCCTCCCAGAAGCCATGTGGACAAATTATGTTCTGGCTATGATTAATGTTTATTCAGCTGTATTAAAAAACAGCCAATCGTTTACTTTTTTATTTTTTACATTTGGTGTTTAACTCACATTTTATTTTTAACATCTCTAGCTTTCTTAGTATTTTATTATATGATAGGCTAGTATTTTTCAATTTACTGGGTTTTTACAGCCGTTTTTAAAAATATGACAATAATCGAAATCAACTCATCGGTAAACGAATTCAACTCGGATGTTAACAAAATCAATGAATCTCAAAACTAAATTGAGCTGAACCCCAATCTACTGTTAATCAATGTTAATTCATTTTTTAATTTTGTTTTTATTTGAGTTGATTTCGCTTATAGATGAGTTTTTTTGCTTAGTGTCATAGCTTTGAAAACTACTGTAGTTGTTATTACGGTACCCACTTCAATTTTGACTACGTTATTTCCAGGAACCAAGATTCGATAATATGGCATCATTCCTATATTCTTTCAATATAAATTCTCCTGAAGAATATCAGAAATGATGTCATATTGTCAGATTCTGGTTCCTGGAAATAACGTTGTCGGAATTGAAGTGGGTACCGTTATTACCAGTGTGATAAAAGCATCATTGACCTTGCAAACTCTAAAGATCATATTGGTACTAACAATTTATAGATTGGTTAGCTAAAATCAAGGGCATTTATACCTTGCTAATTGTAGATATATTATTACACTCACGTAGTATAGTGTTAATCTTTGGAAGTTACAGGCATTGATTTTTGGAAAACCAATCTTGATCCATACTAACATAAGTGCTACATTTTACAAAGTATTATAAGTTGAAATACTTTGTCAAATAAAAAACTTAAAGAGCATCTTGTGTTACGTTGATCTTCTTAAAAACTACACCGCTTAAGATTAAGAATTGCACTCTTAGGGGTCAGGTGTTTGGTTTGAGTGAAAAAATATGAGGGATATAATTCCTGAACCTCAGCTACATAAAGTCTGCTTCAGCATCTTCAACATCAACGTAGTCAGAATATTGGTTAGTTTTCATTCTTTCCTCTTTAAACACAGCTGTGTACGACTTTAGCTCCTTCTGTTCGGCATAGTACTTCTCCCTGTTTGCTCGAACTTCGTCCTAAACCAGGTTAAAAGACTTTCTTTAACGAATTACCTGTCGTTTTTGATTAACCGCCGTCTTGTTGGCCTTCTTTTTTAAATGGTCGAGCTTTATCTGGTACAGGTCGGGATACTCTTCACGTTTAGTTTTGTTCAGTCGGTTCATTATTTCGTTGACCCGCTTCTCAACATGGACTCGCTTTACCTACTAGATTTAAATGCAGCTATCGACCAACCTTACCAATCGGGGATTGTGGAAGGTTACCTGCCCCACTGCCATATCCCCTGTTTTCTTAAGGTTGGACCAGGGAGTGTATATTATCGTTACATTACTCTTTTTATTCCCTATTAATAATCAGTTACCCAGGCTCGAAAGAAATGGTGAAATAGAAGAAAAAAGTTTATCAGACTACCTTCTATACTGTTGGCCTTTGTTAGCTGGGCAAGGTCATTAAGTAGCATTTCTGGGATATCTTTCCAGTCACTTCCAATAGGAAGTCGAAGGTAGACATGTGCACTAGACAGCTTATCCACATGAAACCTAATCAGTTATTTGTCAGGGATTCGCCTTTGAAATCAATAAAATAAAAATGCTCTTACCAAACATCTTCCTCATAACCATACTTTATTAAATTCTCATCTAGAAAGGCATTTATTAGAAGTTTGGTAAAAACCAGATGATGTACTTTCATGTTTGTCTTTGCCCATGTATATTTCACCAGGTGGATCAACAACTATTATACAGAGCGGTAAGACAAAGAGAGAAAAGTCAAAGTACCAGAACTAGTAAAAAAATAAACCATTATGGAGAAGTCTTGAAGTAATCTTTCTATAATTTAATTAATATGTTTTTGCTAAGGTGCTTTGGAAAGTTCTGGCAACACTACTAATTGGCTTTGATAATATAGAATTTGGCTTTTTTCTTTGGTTTATTTTATAAGTTCATGAATCAAACTCCATGTCATGTTGTGGTTCTTCAAAGCTTTTTTTAAACTTTGTTTATGTTGTAACTTAAGCTTGGCAAGTGATAACTTATTTTTAAATCGTGAATTTATGTAGTTGAATCTTGACCTGGTTGTTAGCATTCTTGATGATAAATATGTCCGTAATTATGCAGACTAGGTCCTAAAGTGACAAGAGCTTCATTTGTTTGTTGAAATCCAGCCATAATGCAGTACAATCCTTTTTACTCAGTCATCAGTTCGTTGTTTCAAGCTGCATATTTTCCTTTGAACAGTAGAAATCATTTGGTGCTTAATTGCCAAGATTGATCATTTTTAGCTTGGTATTTCAGATAAATAAACCAATTAATCTGTATCTTCGATCTGTACAGTTTAACCAGTATAGCTTATCTCCTTAAACACCAGCGCTAACTTAAAATTTAGTTCACTCAACAGATTCTAAAAAAATAGAATCCAGTCTCAGAAACCAAACGTTTTCTTCAACTGAAACAAACTTTAATAGATGGAAGAAATAAGTAACGAAACTACATCTCTGGAAAATAAGATAATTCTCGAAGACAAAGAGGATGAATATCAATTATGCAATGAGACATTAAGAATTGGAAAGTTTAGCTGTGTAAATTTAAGGATTAGCTTTCCTTGTAGATTTAAAAGTTGGTTCTATAATGAAGCAAAAGATACGCAAGTAACTCAAGGGAGTAGCTCTAGAGAATATATATTACAGGTAAGCTTTCCTTTTACATGTTTAAATACCTTGTCATAATTAAAGCAAATACTATCTGCTCTAAGCCCACGCCTTAAAAGAGATCTGGATGACCTTTCAAAAAAGTTAGGCTCGTCTGCGAGTCAGGGTAGTCCTCAAGTCATAGTAGCAGGTAATTCTTTGTATTTCTTAACTTATCGGACATTCAAAGTAAGTCTAGGCTTATAAATTGCGTATAGTTCTACAAAGCTTATTTATAGAATTCTCCAAAGTAATAGTAAGATTAATTTTTTGCAGACAACTGTTTTTATAAACCTTAAAGGTTCATACTACTTTTATATGACCTTATTTCTCTACATTGGATTTTTCTTGTAAAATGCAACGAAATTCGATTTAATATAACAACCTCTAAAAAATATTGAAACTAAAATGCTTTCAGTTAGTTACTTCACTACTTTTGATTAAAGACGTTAAAAGCTTTCGATGGATCGCCCTTCTACTATAACAGTACTAGTTTTGCACCCACGAATTTTTAACAAAGTTATGGTCTTCATTGACAAATTGTGGCTACGCATTCAATAGACCCATTTGATCAAAAAAATTCTGATTCAATTAGTATTCATATTGTTTCCGTAGAGTTCAGCGTAATATTTCTGCTAAATCCCTTTCTAAAGTGAATCCTTAGACGAGTTCGTTTCTGTATATTTCTTTGTTCCAGATTCTAGCCGCATCGATTCCCCCAGGTTCCGAGTCTTGCCACCGAAGATGTTTACGGAGGAGACGTGCTCCCAGGAGTTTTCCGCACTGCGCTACCGCCATATGGCAGTATTTCTTGCTGTCCATCCATCGCCAAGTCGAATCCGGAAGATGCTGGCAGAAGATCCTTCCCTTGAGCGAGGTTTGGAGGACGTCTTTGCGGGGGAGAGCGCCACATTGCTTACATCTCACAAGATTGCTGCCCAGCTGTTGACTCGCTTCAAAGTTATCTAAATTGCTTAGATGTCCGTGTAGATTTCGGACTCATGCAGCATTAGAGTCGCTGGTGAATTAGAAGAGGCTGGATGGCTGCCTCTGCAGTATACTTAATCATACCCTAATTGGAGTCGCTTCTATTTACATATTAGTTTGGTGTCGTAACTGTGCTATATTAGCAGAGTTACAAGGGGGGAAATTGGGAACTAGATGATGCCTTTATTGGAAAATAGGGATTATATAGTTGGGGTGAATCATTTTATGAGGGACAAGGTTGTGTAGATCAATCACTTGGATCTGACAAGGGATAGCTTGATCCTCATAATAATTTAAGCGCCAAGTTGAACTGTTCATTGGGTTAAAATTGACATTGGTTCTTGTTGCCTTTTTTGGAAACTTGAGTTGACTTCTGCATTTGGTTCCGAGTACCAGGGAAGTTGACTTGGGTGGTGCATAGCCTCTTGTGTGGAACTTTGCTGGGGGCTGACCCCGCTGTTGCGACATTAGCTAACTATTTCCTAATCAAAAGTGCTAGCAGTAGGGTTAGACCAAGCTTTAGATCTAAAATAATCATCAAAATCTTAACTCTTGGGCAACCTTGGATAGATAATACTAATCCAGTACAGTAGTTTTCAAAGCTATGGCACCAAGTGAAATCCATTCATCTGTAAACAAAATCAACTCAGATGCAAACAAAATCAATACATCTCAGAACGAAATAAAAGTGAATCCAATTATATTGTATTTCATTATAAGCTGTTATCTTTATTTTTATTTCATTTACAGATGAGTTATTTTAACCCAGGGATGAGTTTTTTCACTTAGTGCCATAGCTTTGAAAACTACCGTACAATTGTTCTTCTTTAGTTAATAAGCAAAGGTAAACCATATATGAAGATTTGTAATTGTTTGAGCTTCTCAAGCTACTCCACCTTAAAACTCTTAAATGCATTTCTAGTGCTTAATACATCCCGCTCACAAAGGTAATCGTAATCTATAACCCTATGCTACCAAGTTACAGTTATCTGATGAACCTATTCCCAAACATGGGCCACTTCACGTAGCTTGAAAGCCTGTTTAAACCATTGCTCTTCATCTGTAGTCAGGTAAATTTTAAGTGCAAGCCAAGGCCCAAAAATCTTAGTTAGACTATAAGGTGTGCATTGGAAGCATGTCTGAATTCCAGACTATTAATTCTGACCATCGAACTAATTTTGATAAAAACTATGTTGTGAACAGTTACAGGAAGAAAAAGAAAGGAATTGATAGGTCTAGAAATTGTTTACTGAAATATACAAACAGCTATATTCCCTTAATGAAATCAGGTACTTATTGGTACTTGATAAAGAAGATAACAGCCTGCTTTAATCTCTCTCTCAATAAGATCACTTTTATGAATAGAAAATTAAATTTGAATATAGCAAATTACAACCAAGTTCAAGTTGAAGTAGATTCTTATTAAAAACTGTACCAGAGTCCAGATAAGCCACATCAGGTGGCACAGATCAAGCCTATCCTATAGAGAGCAACCTAGGAGCACTCCAAGACACAACAGGTCTACCCTCCTATGGAACAGAGGAGGTTCTCTCCATGCCATGCCAGCTCTGCCTCCCAACCTAACAAGGGGATAAAAACTTGTGCCCTCTGAGAATTTCTCCCAAGAATACACAATCAGATCTGAGTGGCCCTGAACCTGAGCTAAAAGAAACCATAAGCCTCTCAGAATTGACTCAGTTTCTGAACAAACCCATGGGCCTGATAACCCTCCTATGAAGATCAGAAAAAAAGAATCAGGCCTTCACAACAATCTACAGTCCTACCAGGAGCTGGCAGAACTGATTAGATAGAGCTGATGAACGTCCAAGTTCAAAGAAGACTACTGCAGATCCACATCGTGCCTTTCCAAAGGTTGACCCAGAGCTCCTGAAATTGCATAATGTGAGCCCAGAAGAACCAACTTTCTGGGCTAGCTTTGGCTTTAAAGTGAGCTCGATTAACTGTTGGCATGGATTCAGATCTGATGCACTTATTGCAATAGCTTGGAAGAAGCTGGGTTGCTACCTAGTGTCAGGGATCCAGTCTTGGGCGGCCGGCCTGCCAGTTTTGGGGGCAACTCGGGCCGGGGTTTTTGCAGACAATGCCCACCACAAGAGGGGAGCTAACTTTAAAAGGTATGAGGCAGACTTCCTCACCCAAGACCATGGGCCGGCGGCTGGGATTATAGTGTCAATCACCCCTGTGGGGGTGATGTACACAATCCCAAGCAGCTTGCCAGTATGGTTGGTTGGGAGGTCGGGTGCGGAAGCAGGCATGGGTTTTGGTGTCACAGGCAGCTCCATGGACAGGTCGTAAGCAGGGAGATAGTTGAATTTTCCTCTGAACAACTTGGGTGTTGAAAATATCCACGGGCCTTGTCGGTTGTATCTAACAGCGGATTGTATGCAGGCCAGGGGATCGAGTTTGAGTATCTTTTCCGGGGTGTATTCCTTGTATTCAGACTTCAGAGGGTAGTCAGTAAAGTGGACGGGTCCAAAGGGTACACCAGGAGGACGGAAAATAGCGGGCCAGGCGGGCCAGGAGATCTCAAACTGAATTGGTAGACAGCAAATACAAAATAAGGCAATAGCTGTATGAGCCAAATTAACATAACCTTTATTCAAAAATGGTGATAAGTTTGGAGCGCGGGGCCCTTGGGTCTATATAGTACCCCCCTCCAAACTTAACACTTTCCATGGGGGGTTCATTTGGGCATTGGGAGGGCCGGGAGAATTGGGAGCTTGGGTCCAAAGGCAGCAAAATGGCACTCAGCCAGGAAGTTCTTTCATTGGTCAGGAATCTTGATTTGGCTGCCTGATTATCTTGCTTTAGTGTTGAGGTCATGGGACCGGGTCACAGGCCCGTGCCTCTTTCCTGGGTTGGCTCGTGATTGGTTGCTGGTGTAGACTTTGAGTTTATACTAATAGTTGCCAAATCAGTACCTCTATTAGGCGCGGTGATTAATCCTCCATTTGGTGTGATGATTTCCTTGGTTTGGCTCTTTTTACTGCATGGGTCAACATTCTTGGTATCAGCTTGTGGGGGCTCAATCCCAGAAAAACGCGGGTGGGTTGTCTCGCAGTCCACAGACCCGGTGGCCCAAAGGAATCCAGGTTTGGGGTTCAATCCCTGCTCCCGGGTTTCTAGAGAGGAAGAATTGGCAATCCTGACACCTAGACTGGTTATTAAATAAACAGGAGAAGGCATCAGCCTTGAATAAGTCCAGCTCTTCAATCAGAGAGAAGCCAAGAAGCTACAACCTGTAGAAGAGTGGCAAAAGACCAAGATGCCTTTTGAGGGGATCAAGTTTGCCATCAACAACTGCATCTCTCTGTTAAGGACCCAAAGATAAAAACCAACAGCTTTAATATCTTTCAGGCAGTGGAGCTCTTTCAGACGTATGCCCTATGCTCTCTGGCCCAAGAACTCTGAAGCATCCATCTGGCCGCTGCAAAAATCTTGAAATTCTTCAGCAGGTCCAAAAACAACGGGTGAGCTACTAGCTGGGCTTGCTCAAGCATATCATCACATGGAGTCAAAGAATAGGTAGTATTGATGTTCAGCCTGGGCAAAAGCCTAACTGTAGATAAAAGTTTTGCGGCCTGAGATGCCAAGAAGTAGCCTTACTGCCAAAGCTTACCAAAACAGGCCCGCCAAATGATAGAAGCAGGATATTACTCCAGGATAGCTGCAAATTAGGACACATTCACAGTCTGAACATTCAAAAAAGCTGTAGAGTGGAAAACTCAGCAGCAAAACTCTGGCAGCATGAAATATTAGCTGTAAAGAGTTCACAATCAAAAACACTGACACAAAAAATACAGACATCACTGTGCATGTTCATAGCAACCTAGAGAAACAAGAAATCACACTGAGGTAGTGAGAAGGATGGAGGGAGACAATTACTATTTTTGAAGTAGCTGCATGGATAGCAGATAGATTTTCCTGAAATCTGATATTCTAAAGATAAACAACAGGGTTTCTAAACGCAGTAGCAGCCTTAATCTGTGCATCTACCCAGCAGAGAAGACAGGTGGTTAAAAGCCAGGATCTCTGCTGAAGTGACTTCTACCTAAATAGCAGCAATTTCTGACCTATCCATAGCACAGAAATTCTTCAAAGAATAGGTCTCAACAAAAGAAGCCATACAATGAACCACGCTAGAAGCCAATGCTGAAAAGACAAGCTATTTTATAAAGTGCAACCAAAATATCTTCACTTTGAAAAACTTGGCTTCATACAACCAAGACCACATACAAAAATCACACATCTATACTCACTACTCTAAAAACTCAGGCAAGAAACTGGTATCAACAAGGACCAACTTTGGCGCTGCAGAGGCAAAACTCTGGACCATCCATTGAGCTGATATCAAGCTTGCCAAAAACTTCTTAAGTAGACATATTTCTGCTAGCTTGTTGTAAGCTTCACTGACATGAGATATGCTATGAAAAAAGCAGTGAACTACAATATTTATAAGATCTCCCTGGCAGACAAAAGCTGCCCAAATAGGCAAAACAACAGGGGCATGCCTTTCAGTGTGTTGCCAATGATTTTATCTTGGCTAAGATTGCCCGTCTGCACAAAGTCAAGAACCAAGGAGCCTAAACTAAAAAAAAGACTCAAAAATGCTGCCATGAGCCAAGCTATTAATCAGAAGTAAGCTGTGGCTAAACAGGTGAACATTTGACAAAAGTTGAAAAAAAGCTTTATAAATCTTCAAAACACTGAAATCAGATAGTCTAGTGGTTTTCAGCCCAAAAATCAAAATATGTGCTGTAACATTACAATTACTCACTCTTGGGGAATTACTTTCTTGTGTGATCTCCTGATTAATCAGTAAATTGGTGGCACTCTTATCAGCTGCCCATCTTGATTGAAAATCAAACCATCAAGTCATAAATTGAACATTACCTGGGCAAGCCTCATGACTATCATGATGCACATAGACAGCATGTGGCTTCTCATGATGCTATATAGTCCTTTAAATTCCTATCAATAAGGTATCATTCTCATTTTAATTTCCCCCTTTATTTTGTTTTATATAATTCTCAGATGTATATAATCAGCAATGAATCATTTAAGAAGAGAGGTAAGGTTGTAAGAGAGAACATGTTAAACCCCAAAGCACATCTTCTGAAAAAACACCTGTGTGTCCTGGATCAAAGCCAGGGGTTAACTGAGTTGGGGCTATATTCTTCAAGCGGCTGAGCTCTAATGACAGGGCATTGTATTGCTCTTAGAGTCCTGAAAATCTCTCTAGTACTTTTCAAATAATCCTTCTGAAATTGGCACTGTTTATAATGATGTCTGCTTGTGTCTGTTCTTTCTTAGGGGTATAAAGTTCCTGAAATAGGGTAGTGAATTTACCACCAAGAAACATTGTCCTCTTACTGTCAGATCTTTTCAGGGATCCACTCCTGAGAAAGGAGGGAGCCTAAGTAATGTAAAAGAGCAGTGTGATGAAACACATCAAGGATGATTCTACAGAAATCCCAACCATCATTATATTCATCAAATAGCCCCATAATTTACAAGAACCCAAGAAAGGAGCAAAATGAGTCAAACCAAGTATACTGCAACATAAGTCAAGACATACCAAGGTGCTTCAGGACAGACCACAGGCAGAGGCAAAGGAGGAGGTGGTGCCTTATCACAAGTAGGCGGAATCTGATGCTTGGTGTAAAGATAGTCTCAAGCTGAAGTCTTGGTGGTGCCCTTGACCCGGATATTTGAATCAAATTTATGACATTCAGTGAAGGAAAACCAAAAAGAGGCAGAAGAAAGGAAGAAGGAGTTTCTGCTTCTACTGCATCTGAATTCAATTTAAACTTAGAGACTACTAATTTAGGAAATTAAATAATATAGGGATCCAAATTTATTGATTCAGGAAATTGAAGTTGTTAGGGCACTGGGTAAATTCCCAGTGCTTCTCACTAAATACTTGAAAGTTTGGCTTAGGAATGTGGAATAATATGTGGTGCAACTTGGGGTGAATGAGTTACCATTGATTTGCTTCCTGCTTGGCCATTCTGGTTTGACTGCTGCCAGCAAGATTGCATAATGAAGCTTGCAGCAGCCAAACCTGCTAGTTGAGTAAGAAACAACAAGTTGGGCAATGTGACCTGGTGGTTTATCCAAGCTGATGATGTGATTGGTGTCTTATCTGGGTTATAATTTGAAGTTCTAATGGTTGCCTGATCTTCCTGGATATTCATTTCTGGTGATAAGATATTATTGGTGTGTTTTATCACTAACAGACTCTGATTTACTAAGTGGTTGCTTGCATAGATGGTTTTTGAATCCATTGGCTGTATAGGATCCTGAGCTTCTACAGAACCTGTTCTCAAATTTAAAAAATCATTGATAAGCTTTTGTTATTACTATTAACTGATTGATTATTCAATATAGATGGCTTAGAGCAGGTCAAAGGTTCCAGGTTTGATTCCTATAGTGGAGCACATTCACAGAAGGGACTAGAACCAAGTTCTTGATGTGAAAAAGATTTGTTAAGCATATTATATTTTAGTAAGCTGAGTTTAAATAATTCTAAGTGTAAATACCAATAATTGAGTAGTACAAGATAGATAAATTTTCTTGACCTCATACATTTAATCTAATAACCAAGATTTCTGTACTTTCTCCTCATCCTTAATTAATAGATTTATGATAGAAGGATTTCCAATCCTTACAGGTTTAGTCATCCTGCTAAACTTGTTCATTTATTACCAGACTTCTAGCTTCTGGGAAACTTTCTACAGGACTGTCTGCATTGCTCCTCTTGCCTAACACTTGGGTAATAAATACGGGGGAATGAATTCATAGTCAAAATGCTTATAATTATTCATAGAGGTGTGAAAGTCTTTATTCAACAGAAGAAATGTCAAAACAGCAGGCTCAACCTGCCAGCAAGGTTCTGAGTAAGCAGGTTTGTGACCTGCAATCCAACTATCCAGTCATTCAAAGCCAAACTAGGAAGTTGACTCAAATTTCCAAATCTAACAACATGAACAAATAATGATTCCTTATGGTGAATACCTTGATTTGGCATTTGACTCATTACCAGGATCAAGCCACCCCCTTCACCATCCCACTGTGTGATCAACACAATCATGTTCCTGTTATCCCAGATTCACAATGACTATATAATACTTATCTCTCAATAAAGAATATTATCTAGTTTCTAAATATTTTTCTCCTTTTAACTCTGCTAAAACAGCACAGTTTCAACAGAAAGATCCTCTTAGAAACCTTCTGAGTGACAATTGTTTGCAGCTTATGTACCAGCTACTCTTTTGGGAATGTCTTATGAAGCCATCATTTGCTCTTTAACTGTGTTTCATATTATATTCTTTAAGTTTGGAACCCAAGACATATTCAAACTCAATATTCAAATTCAGACTAAGATGATGATTAAGTGCTCAACAAAGATCCAGCTTTTAATTGAAAATATTCTTCAACCTCCCAGCCAACCACCTATTACAGTGCCTTTTTCTTAACACTTTCTGCCTTCAGAATGGCTTTTTTCAAAAGCTTAAACTATTGACACTCACTTTTTTATAATAAAAAAGCTTTTAAACTTACTTTCTCAAAAGCTTAAAATATTGCCTCAATTTTTCTTAGCCATAATTGTAAATTTATGTATTTCCCTTGGGCCTCTACTTCAATCATCACCAAATTCTTGAGAATCTCTGCCAAATTCTGCCTGGACATTTATCCAAAGATTTGCTGATAACCCCCAAAAAATGTCTTTGCACTATTACTTGCAGAATTAATTTGAAGATGCCCCCACTTAACCCACGCAAGAGACACCTCTAGTTAAATATTATGTGCAAGAGCAGCTGAGAACAGGGATAACTGAATCTAAGACAGGTTCTTCAAATTTTAGTTGAGTCAGTTTTTCTTTTATTTGTCCATTTGAATTTATCCAGATTTCCCTGCCTCACAAAATGCATTCATATTCCCTCATATCATTGGTTGGTTGGTTTTGACATTAAACCCCCACCCACCCAAATTACATCCCCTCTCTTCAAATGAATGCAATAGTTGTAAAATACCTTGTTTCATCATTCTCTACTCTAATAAAGTTCAAAATTTGTTAGTAAAATTTGGCTATTTGGTTTTTCCTGTTGCTTTTAGTGTTCAGATAATTTATCCCCCTCTTTGGCCTAACAGGAATTGCTAGTGGCAATCTTTTGGTTGTTGTTGAAACTGCAATTTATTGTGGTTGATAGCAAGGTTTTAGTTCTTTCTAACCAGCTTCCCAATTCTCACAATAATTTAAGCTTTTGATTTTTAATTAATCATATCTATTAGTAAACAAGCCTTTAAATCAATAAATGAGTGCAACAGTTAAACCCTCATTATTTAAATAGTTTCATCACAATTCAAATAGAAAATCAATTGTCCACTACTTGAACTGCTTGAAGTGCTAATACTTTGCACACTAAAGCATTAACTGTTTACCTGTTCTATAAAAAATCTTTCCTGTGTTAAACCTCAACCAGTTTAAATAGTAAAATAATATTTAAAGTTTTCTTCTTGGCTTATTCAACTTTTGCCCAGATCTTTATTCCTATAATAAAACAAAGAGAAAACATCTCACCAAAACAGCTTTTTATCTTGCTTTCATAGCAAAATACTGCCATGTATCATATTATATTACTAGGAAAACTTTTTTCCTGCATTTTCTTCAACATCTCTTCTTAATTTTGCCACTGTAATAAAATCATGACAAAATGTTTAATATTTTGCTTTCTCAGCAAATGGCTTTGAAGAAATGTTAGAGTACCTTCTCCAACATTTTGCCAAAATCTTTTCAAACTTAACCTAATAGCCTAGCACTTAGCATATTTATTAAATATAATCTTGAGCCTCCATCAGTTTACTCTACTTAGGTCATCAGAAGAAGGCATTCTTTCATATGACACCCCCGTTCTTACTCACCCCAGTGGTTAGTTTGAGCTTTCAGGCGCAAAATAACCAACTTTACTTCTTAGATACCTCCAAATAATTAGGCCTGGCAGCAGCTGCTTTAGACAGCCACTCTAATAATGGTTCTAGGTCATTGATTCTTGCACAGTAGCGGTAAGACTTCTTTAAAGCTACCCTAAAGTCATAGAAAGAGAAACTTTACCTTTACTTCAGGTAAAGCAACCTAACTCTATTATCACCTCAGTTGGTATTAAGACCTTATTTCTACCTAAGCACATCTATCCCAGGAAAAACTAGCTGTAGTATCACCCCAGCTAGTCTAAAAATGTTATAGCTCTTGATGTAACCATCCTAAAGCATCACTTATATCCTTCCAAAGTGCTTACAAGGAGCCATTTTACTAATACACCAAGGCATAAAAAATCACTACCAACCATCAAAACTAGATATATCAATAAACCAATCAATATTTAGCCAAAAGCAGTCTTTCAATAAAAAAACTGATCCACATGTGAATCATCACACTACTATTATGGGATTTCTTGATCATTTGATACATCTAAACTTCTTTTGAACTAACAAGAGCCACCATAGAGTAGGCTGTGACATAGACTGAAGCACATCAAGATACTCTGGGGTTGGCACCTCTGGGTACATAGTCATATGAATTATGCTAGGTGATAAAAACACTGATTTTTCAATATAATAAAATTTGACCTTCACTTTTTCCTTGAGAGCAGTGTAGGCCTCTTTGTATTTTTTCCAGGTCTCAATATTGACAGGGCTGCTTTAGTTTTAGGGAGATATCCTAAGTTTTTTCATGAAAATCACAATCCCCTGACACATAGTAGAAAAAAAGAAATTAAAGCTGAATCCCAAAAGTGGACTTGAACATAGACTATATATTTTCCAGTTGAAGATGATAGTCTCAGTTAATCCACTGACAGATGGCCCATTTATGCTCCTTGTTGAGCAGGGTCAACAGGCGCTTAGATTTTTCATTTAGAATATTTGACCAGTGGTGGGATACTGGCTGTATAGTTTGTTGAAAACTTTAAGAATATGAAAGGTCTTTTCCATAATGATGCAAGGTTATAAACTAAAGCGTGTAAAGTATTAGGATTAAGATTCAGAAGGTATAAAAAAGTAGGAACTGTCTGTAACATGATTTTACAGAATTCTGCTAAGAACCTATAATGGGTTAAAAAAGGAGTGATAGAGTTTAAGAACCCTAAACAAAGAAGATAAAACAAGGTATTTAATAGTTAACAATTAGTAACTAAGGGAATGTCAATATTGGGATACTCTCCATCAGCAAACTGGTACAAATAACTATTAAAAGATTCCTCAAGGGAAAATAATGGATACAACAAGCCTAAGGCTTGCTGTTTTACAACTTCCATTTATTCAAGAAAAGAAAAGACAAAATTTTAAAATGAATTAATAAAAATGTATAAATTTCTAAAAATTAAGATCTAAAGTTAAAAATTGATAAATATTTGAAGGGTAGAAACCACTTGGAATTTTGGCTTAAAGCCTACTCTTCACAAGCTCTTTATTATATAGGCGCATTTTCAGTTGTAAAAATGATAGGTATAGGAGAAATAGCCAAGAAAAAGAAGCAACTGGAGACATCTGAACAAGGAACCTAGGTGATTAGGGGAAGATAAAAGCCAGTATAGACTGCAGATCAGCAATGTGAAAACTGGGGAAGGTGGCAACAACATAACCAGGAGTTTCAAAGTGTAAAATAAAATTAGAAATATTCTAACTTTAAAATAGGAACATATAAACTAATATAATAGCTGGGAAAGAGAAAGGCAATGATGACAACATCAATTTGAACCCAAATTGATGTAAAACAAGGTAATCAAGTTTAAAATACTTAATTATTAACTACTTAATTTAAAATTTCAATATTAAAAAATAAAGAAAAATTTAGCAGTGCAAAAACAACCAAATACAAAAACTAAAAAACCTGCCCTTTGGGGCAGGGCATGACAGAATCATTATAAATGATATCTGCAGCCTTCTTGAGATCACCAGTATCATTTATCAACTTGATAAGAATAAGATGCTTTATGTCAGGAACAATTTTATAAGCCAACTTTTTATTGGTAAGAATGGATTGAGATCATACACAGGGACTGACATGCAAGTCATAAGCACTTTGCTGTAGGAGGCTGTGACTTTCTTTAACGCCTGATGCCTCTCTGTGGTTTTATAAAGCTCTGGCTTTTCATTGTCTTGGTCAACATAGCTTATATAGGGCTCATAGCTAGCGTCAAGAACTGGATGAACCTTTTTTATCATTCTTGTTGGAATCAACTCCTGGCAGTGAACAGGTTCAAATACCAAAGAAGTGAGCTCAAATTCCTTGCTGTTCACTGTTTTAGATGTGACAACCTTGATAGCCTTTCTGGGTAGCTTGAGCACCCTTGGGTTTATGTTTCACACCCTCCTAACCTTTGCAGCTTAAAATGGGTGTTGTATCTGTGTGACCTCAACAGTATTCATTGCTCTCTTGCCTCCTTCCTAAGTCAGCACTTGTGTTTCACTCACACAATTTTTAATTCACAGGAACTTTCTCAACCATGGTGCACACCAGCTGTGTTACTATTCTGTTGTGTGTTTCTTTTATTTTACTGTCAGGATCACTCCTGACATAGCTCTGAATGAGGATCAAAGCAAAAAATAAGCACAGTCTAGTGCAAAAGTGAAGAATTGTAAATTGACTGATTAAGATACTACTGCTTCATTAAGCATGATGTCATGGTTGCATAGATGATGTAATTCATACCATCATATCTCAGCTGTTAATCCATGTATATCAATGCCCAAACCCGCATTCAAGAGCTCTCAATAGCGCCTAAAATTTATCTTAATTATTAAGTCAGGTCAAAAGGTCAATCAGGAGCTAAATCAAGCAAAAGCAATCCCCCTGCATAAACTCCTGTTGCATGAAATGATGTCATCCATGCAAGTGTATCTCAGCAAACAAGAAAGCAAAATGATTGATCAACCACTCATTTTAAAGCTCTTTGTATTTCGAGCATCATTTAATAATGAATAAGTACCCGTTAAGAGCCCACCTTGCGCATAAAACCAACTGGAACGCAAGACCTTGTAATTAATGAACTTCAAGTTTATTAATGCACAATCCACACAAGGGAGGAACCAATCAGATAAGTCCCAGAATTTGGGAATAAAAAATAAAGGGCAGGCCATGCAGCCTTGAAAATTTCATAAATAAAACCCAAACCTTGGCCATTAATCCTGGCACTAACCAATGGGGATCTGGGATCCAGACTACATGATTTGGGCAAGACTCTTGCCAAACCTAGCTGACAAGTCTAAAATTAGACCTTGAGGAAGACTTAGGCTCATTCCCCATCCTAATATTAATACATTGGCCACAACCAGGAATTGGCAATCCAGACCCAGATAGTAGAAGAACAAAGGTTTGACTATATTTCAATTGCCTGATTTCAGTCTTCATCACCCAGATTTTGTAATTTTCTATTTCCTGCTTTCACTCCCACCTGCAAAGCTTTGCACAGTGAGAGATACTATAAATAAACACTCTTTGAATATTTGATAGTTTAAGCTATCATTAAAGTTCAACCCAATCTTGCTATCTATTTTCCTTCATTAATTATAGAAAATAAGCTCTTCTGTGTCTATACAGCTGGGCTTTACAGAATGATAGCTTCACCACTGGGGCTGTCCATCTTTGTCCCATAAAGATTGCTGCCGCTACATGTTCTTGTTGACTGTAAGTTCATCTCTGTGTCCTTGGCCGTGACCTGCTAGCTTCAACACTGGAATTATCCATTCTTATCCCAGAGATGCCACTGCCACTATGTGTCTTGCCACCTTCAAATTCATCTTTGAGTCCTTGGATGCAACCTACTAGCTATGTACCACCAAATAATAGCTTCACTACTGGGGTTGTACACCTTTCCCCAGGAAGATCACTACCGTTACATGTCCTTGTCCCCTGCAATTATCTCTGTGTCCTTGCTTTGACCTGCTAGCTATTTACCATAAAACAATAGCTCCTCTGTGAGATCTCCTTCTCTTGCCCCAGAAGGATCACTTTCACCAAATGCTTGGGCATTTTTACACTCACATTTGAGTCCTTGGCAGTGATATGCCATCACACATTTAAATCCAGTTCAAAAGTTCAAGCCTATCAATGACTGAAAGATAATTAAATGCTGACCTATCACAAAGATCAAGACTAATTGTTGTATGTTTGGACTGTTGGGTATAGCCAGCAAAAATTAGCTCTGGTAATTGTTCAAACACTATACCTGAATACAGGGTAGTAAAACCAAAGTGGAGTGAACAATATGTGAGGGTAAAAATTTATCTTTATTCAATATAAAAACCAAGTATATATGGAGAGATGGGAAATTGGTAGAGGGGAAATTGGTGGGATGGAAGGCTGGGGAATTAGGCCAGGTTTAGCATCAATACCATAATCCAAATATCAATATCAATATAGACAATTGATTTTGCACCCAGAAGTAAAGATTAATTGAGCAATTGGAGTATTGATGTCACCTCCATTTAGGTTTCTGGACTCAAGCGCCAAGTATGAGCTTTGATTCCAGAATTAAAGACCTTGTTTGTTGCCCCTTTGTGTAACCTCCAAATTTCCAAATTACTGAGAGGATTTGAGTGGAATCCAGAATGCTATGGTATCCACTAATTCTCAATTGATAGGTTGAGCAATTACCTATGTGTAATTCTGTTCTGGATCTGACTTAAAAATTAATGTCCATCAAATTCATTCCATTTTAGCACATTGCAACAATAAGCAAAACTATAGTCTAAGAGAAAGACCTGTGTGACTACTAAGTTGACTGCCTCCTGTGTAATATATACATAGTCTAAGAGACAGACTTACTAGCCCTCACCTTGTTGACTGCCTCCTGTATTTTGCCGAGTCAAACCATCTTTATCCTTGTCCTTGTTTCCCTTTAGCAGTGATCTGCTATCTGTCACATATAATATAATCAAGCTTTAGCCAGAAGATAGTCTAAGAGACAGACCTTAAAAGCTCAAGTTGTCTGCCTCCTGTGCATTTACCCAAGATTACATAGTCTAAGAGTCGGACTTAGTATAACAGTTGACTGCCTCCTGTTGTTCTGCTGAATATCAAACTTACTTCTATTATCCTGTCTTCCAATATGTGCAAGAAATGATGCAAACACACCCTTATATGACCTCAGTGTAATCCCAGTATGTAAAATGCCACTACATTTGTATTGTAACTGTGCTGTTTTAGCTGAGTTACAAGGGGGAAAATATTTGGAAACTAGATAATAATATTTATTGGGAGATAGGTATTATATAGTCATTGTGAATTGTGGATAACAAGAACATGATAGTGTTGATCACACGGTGGGATGGTGAAGGGGGCAGCCTGATCCTGGTAATGAGTCAAGCGCCAAAACAAGGTATCCACCGTAAGGGATCATTGTCTGTTCATGTTGTTGGATTTGGTAATTTGAGTTAACTTCCTAGTCTGGCTTTGAGTGACTGGGTAATCGGATTGGGGGTCCCAAATCCGCTTGGTTGGAACCTTACTGGCGGGTCAAGCCTGCTGTTTTGGTAATTTCAGTCTTCATCACCCAGATTTTGGTATTTTCTATTTCCTGCTTTCACTCCCACTTGCAAAACTTTGCACAGTGAGAGATATCATAAATAAACACCCTTTAAATATTTGATAGCTTAAGCTATCATTAAAGTTCAACCTAATCTTGCTATCTATTTTCCTCCATTAATCATAGAAAATAAGTTCTGCTGTGTCTATACAGCTGGGCTTTACAGTTACAGTGTAATGAAATACTAAACCAAGTGCAATTAAGCTACAACCCTGGGTTTAAACTTTGCTTTTTATCTAAATATGGTTACTTAATTAGAATATACACCACCCAACTGCCTGTTTATAGATTTTCATATCTTAATGAGTTGTTTTTGATTTTATATAAACCATTTTGGAACACTGAATTAATTTTCACTCATTTTCCTAGATTTTATGCCATATTTAATCACCCATAACAGTGTTTTTATAGTTTATGTTTCAGATACTGTGTCTATTTTTAGATAGATAGGTATCATTCTTGCTTACATCTCATTTAATACAACAACTGAGTATTTTTGTTTAATGGTTGAGTTGCTATAGTGCTTTGTTTTTGGTTTGAGTTTTGACTTACTACACCTGAGTAAACTTTGTCACCAATTTACATAGTAACATATATACCCCAAAGGTTGACTCAAAGCATTTGCTTGTGATCCCATGTATTTTTATTGTGAATATATTTGCTTGTTGTTTGGTTAGTTTATTGCCGTGTTGAGCTGTTTATCTATCAGCACCCAAAATTCCTGTTAACAGAGTGTATTTTTTACATGGATACTTTATTTTTTTTAAAAATTGGGTTGTTTTTGCATAGCGCCAAGACTGTGAAAGCTACTGTACACTTATCTGACTTATTTTTGCTATGGTGTTGCAGCAAACACAATTGAGCTTCCATTATTCAATATCCACAAAACTCCAAAAAAATGCCTTTAAATACTCAGTCAGCACAAATAAAACTTGGTCTCTTGAGTAATAAATATGAACCAATTTCCATATTTGTTGTTCACTACAGCAATGGTAGAAATTCGAATCCCACCTCAAATAAGCACCCAAACCAAAAATCCTTCAATCTTAGTGCATTCGCTTTACACGGGTTGGCTTTCTCAGCCAACCATATTTTCACAGAATCATCCCAAATAAAACCAGCAGTCAGCTACTCATCTTAGCCTTGAGATAGACATTTATAGGGCTGCAGTGGATCTTAAACGGTGGCTGCTTTATAAAAAAGCAGCCAGCCGTTTAAGATCAGGAAACAATTCTGGAAAATCGTACTGGCTACAACTTTTCTGGAATCGTTTCTGTATACATCCACAGAAAAGTGTGTTTTTGTGGATTTTTTTATTTACATAAAGATTATATTTTATTTCTTTCAGATTTTAAAAAAATAAGCATTTCGAATTCAACTTTTTTTTAAAAAATAAAAAAATATTAAAAAAATATATAAAACTGGCACATCCAAAAAACAGAAAGCCGTAGATGACCGTTTTTTTTTAAATTTCGGATTCCCCTAGGTAAGGAGAATCCGAAATCCGAAGTGACTTTGATGCACCGATTACAGCAAATGCCGTAATTGGCGCGTTAATAATCCGCCACAGCCCTAAGCATTTATGTTTGGTTGAGGATAAGCCAAGAATCCCACATCAGTATGTTTGGTGCAACCCAGCCCACAATCACCCAGACAAAACAGGCACTGAGTGAAATAGTAAACTTAGCACCAGATGCCACAGCATTGGCAAACCTACCCCAAATCAAGGTTATCAAAGGCTTTTGTAAGCTGGGGGATTTTCAGGTAGAGGAGGTAGCTGAGTTAGTCTTGAAAAGATATACACGTAAACATTCACAGGTAAGTTGCTCGACCTTTTAGTAGACCACTTAAGGTGTAGTGATTCTTTAACTGGGCATAGAAGGACATATTGTAAAGCTAGTATCTACCACCTTTTCTGGAAAGCTGAAACAAGCTCCCTCTAGAAAGGTTTTGCTTTGAAAATTTTGAAAAGCTCTTGTTAAGCTTACCAAAGAAAGTCGTCCAAATACCCTTTAAAGATATTCTAAATCTATCACTTCAATTGAACTTGACTGAAAATCAATACGCTTTTATAAATATCAAAAGGAATCCTCAGCATCTCTCCAGCGTAAAATTAAAACTGTTTCATAGCGCTTTAAATCGTAGCCTTGTATGACTATTGTATATCGTTAGAGTCAAAGCTGAGTACTAGTAATTTAACCCCCCCCCGAAGAAGAAATACAATCCAGCATACTTTTTGAGCTTCCTGTTTGCTCTTGATTTGTAATCCATGACGTGTAAAGATGCAGCATCTTGATATTCCTTTTTTGTGGCTTGAGCTCATTTATTTCCTTTTGCTTTAATTGACTAATGTGCTCGAAATATAGAAGGCTGCCATGAAACATTTAACGTTTGATTTCTTGTTATAAGTTGGTTTAAAGCTTAAAATTTTCAGCTTTCTTTTGGGAAACAGAATCTATGAAGCTGTTATAAGTCCGAACTTGATTGGTTTCTAAAGCTTGGCTATGGGTTGCCATGTGCTCAAGAGAACACTTCGGCTTAAAAATCAGGGTTGAAACCAAGGGTGGCTGTAAAATAACTCAACATGAAAGTAAAGTTAGCATTTTCTATCAAAGATAACAAAAACTGGTTTCGATCTAAGCTCATCGCTTTAAAAAAACCATGGGTGGCATTGCGCTTTTTATAAAGACAAATTATTTAATTTTCAAGTGTTTACTTATGAACATCAAGTTTAATACGCTTTGCAGAAATAGAGGTGCTCATAAGCATGACAGACATTCTCTCAAACCAATAAGACTGTTAATTGCATACTTAGTTTATAATGACTTAAGATGGCAAGTGCTCATAAGAGAGCCTATGGGAAGACTATTTAAACTTTTTACTTTTGCCTACAAGTGAAACATACTTTTCTGAGTGACCTTTAAAATTTTTAATGTAGCACTTCTTGGAATTCAATTGCTATCATTATTGAGTTACAATGGATTATTGCTATACTATAGTTAATTATGCCAATCTCAGTCTTGGTTTAAATTGAGACTTATAAAATATTTTTAGGCTCGTCTTGTTCTCCTTGAAGTGCTTGCCCATCTAATGGAGCGAAGCAAGCATCTTCGGCAATACATGTCTTATCACTTGGGAACGCTAATGGATCTCAGTCTTCATGGACGTATCTCTTTACCTCCTCCTCAAAACTTTGCCGGTGCACTTCACCATCGTACAGCTACCCTTCTAAAGGAGTGGGCGCAAAGCTTTGGCTCTCGCTTCGCCCAGGTAAGGCAATCAATGGATGCCTAATGTATAGTATCAACTTGCATATCTTTCTCTGAAAGAAAGGATCCCTAAAGCTAAAATTCCCTCTCCCAACCTTCCTCTATATAAGCCTCAAATAACCACCAGCATACAACTGCATCGTCCTGTTCAAACACAACAGGGGCCTATCAAACAGCCTCGTGAAGAAACTGAAGTGACATTTCCATACTCTGCTGAATTAGAAACGCTTTTGAATCGTGGGGTAAGGCTTTTGGGTGAACAGATTGACATTATTTGCAGGAATCTATTCTTGAGTCTTTAATCCCAGATATCCTTGGGCTTCCATCCGACGCTGCCTATGTTTCTCCTCCAAAAAATACAAATGTCTACCAAGTAATATAAACCTATTCCACCTCACATTCAAAGACTGTTCGATCTTCGGGGCTAGGGTCAAATAGGTATCAGCTGGAAGTTAACCTTGACAATACCC
The DNA here is from genome assembly GCA_014839935.2 of Entomophthora muscae. Classification (NCBI taxonomy): domain Eukaryota; kingdom Fungi; phylum Entomophthoromycota; class Entomophthoromycetes; order Entomophthorales; family Entomophthoraceae; genus Entomophthora; species Entomophthora muscae. Next base: position 1,947 of record QTSX02003826.1, on the reverse strand, counting down.
AAAACACATCTTGCACTCTAACATCAGAAGCTAAGCATGAGTTGCTCTCGATATATCAAACGTTGTCATGCCGTTTCCAAATGCTCGTGCTTGACCACTTGGCTCTTCTCTTGCGGGAACGCAGGGCTGATGAGCGGCTTGATGAAATACTTGTGTTCCATGCAAGGATAGGCGATCTTCTCGCTAGGTGCCAAGCCCTTGAAGTTCACATCGATACCAACTGCGAGGATACTTCTGAAGATGAGTTTGAAGAAATAGTCGACTGCCCAAATGATCCTGTTGATTCTAAGCTGCAACCCTGGGAGCTGATCGAAGAGAAGATATGCCGTCAAAAGGGGCTCCCCTTTCTCCGTGAAATTCCAACCTCTGCTATGAAAAAGCCCCCGAGACCTGCCTCTAATCTTCTTAAGCGTGCAGCCCCATCCGGCCTCCAAAAACTGTATTCTAAACTCACCAAGAGGTGAAAATCAGCTACCAGCTTTCTCATCAAACATCATATGTGAGCAAATGACATTTTTCTGGTTGAATATCTACCATGAAAACTAAAGCTTCCCTTACTTAGGAACTACATTTACTATATGAATATAGCTGGCCTAACAAAGTAAAGCATAGTTCATGCTTACTCTTTTAATAAACAGCTTGCTTAGATAATGTTAACTGATTAATTATCTCAAGAATAGCTTCTCTTTTATCTTGCTGTGGCAGTCAATTAATAAGACAAACCTGCCTTACAGTTGAGCTTGGTACGCCTGTCTAAATCAAAACAGCCCAAGCCATAAAAAGTTGCTGAAGACAGCGAATTCCAACCATTGTTGTCAGAAACCTGCGGGCCAAGGTACGATCACATCCGCCATGGGGAAATCCTAAGTATTCCAATATCAGAAAAGTACAGGGGAACCTGTGGCTTTGGCGTATACACCAGCCCATGTGAAAGTGGCCATCCTATACAAGACGTCTGGCTGGGCTACAGCCTGGAAGACGGTGGGACATTCTTCTCACATCTGGTCATGTTTTTGTATCTGCATCTGTATTATACTATAGGGAATTATACTGTATGACAACAGCACAATCCTTTGATCTAAACCAATATAATGTCTTGTTGGAGAAAGAAATAAGGGGAAATGACTATACTTCATCGTTAAATCTCAAGGGGGAGCAGAATAATTAACATCTATCTTTATTCATACAGACTGACATTAAGGCTGGCCCTGCTGCCCATGTCATTTCCAAAACTAGCTGGCAACACTAAAAAAGACTGCAGTAACATTAGGGCAGCACAGCAGTGAGCACATCCTGGTGGTGGGTTAGAAGAAAGCTTATCATGCAGCTCTGCCCACAACGGGCAATTAACCCAAGACATTTGTCTCAGGTATGAAGTTTCAGATTTCACATTTGATTCTCGCAATTAAGTAGAAGTAAGCCCCCTACCCGGGCCACTACTCCAGGCCAGCCAGCCAGTAGATGACTGCTAGTTGACAGTTATGATCCTTTTAATCTGATCAGAGCTAACCTAATACAATAGGCTTTTGAGCCTTTTATCTTAGAGCAGGTGGCCTGGCAGCACAACCCATTGTGGATTCTTCTGGGTGTTATTCAGGTGAAATCCTCCTGCTTCAGGATATAATTAGCAATTAAAATAGTTACCATTATAAGATTCATATGTGGGAGCTTTTTGAGGAGAACTAATTAATTGCACAATATTGGCATGTCCCATCCATTAATTAGGAACAGCACTTCAGTCCATGTCAGGCTGTTATTTGGCTATTGTTTTATTGATCCTGCAGCCCAGTTGCCTGCATCCTTATGTTGAATCTATCCCCAGGGCCACATCACTGTGTGTAAAGTTCCACGGGCCCCAGTTGGCTTTGGATAGAGATATTTCCCCTAGACCAACTGAAAAAACAACCCATGTTCAGATGCACCCCCTACACAAATTGGAGGACCTCA